>JAWWEE010000040.1:67674339-67792549 GCA_035221455.1 Xenops minutus
TGGGGATGGGACGGGACGGGATGGGGATGGGGATGGGGATAGGGATGGGATTGGGATGGGACGGGATGGGATGGGGATGGGACGGGACGGGATGGGGATGGGGATGGGGATAGGGATGGGATTGGGATGGGACGGGATGGGATGGACGGACGAGGTGCCGGGCGCTTCGCTCGGAGCGCCTTCTCCCTCCACACCCCCGTGTTTTTCTCCTCGCAGGTCTCTGGCCCTGAACCCCATCCAGAGACCCGAGATGTACATCATCGGCGCCCAGCCGGTGTGCAGCCAGCTGCCGGGGCTGTCCCCGGGGCAGCGCAAGCTCTGCCAGCTCTACCAGGAGCACATGGTGTTCATCGGAGAAGGCGCCCGCAGCGCCATCAAGGAGTGCCAGTACCAGTTTCGGCAGCGGCGGTGGAACTGCAGCACGGTGGACAACACCTCCGTCTTTGGGAGGGTCATGAAAATAGGTAGGAACTCCTAGAAGATGCTGGGTGCAGCCTGGCTGTCCCTATGCACCTCTCTGCCTTCCTTCAAATACACACATGGAGGAGTGATGAGCCCCATTAGCACGGCTCCCAGAGATGCCTTTAAGGAGCTTTGCCATTCCCTGGTGTGCCGGTGGCTGCCCGGGTGGCACCAGTGCACCTGAGACACAGCAGGAGCCAGCGGGGGGCCAGAGGGACACGCTTTCTTTTTGGGGGAGCACGGGAAGGTCGGGAAGGGCAGGGCTGCTTCTGTTTTGAGTGGTTGTTTAAAGGTAATGAGGGAGGAAGCTGGAGCCAGAAACAATGGACCCATGTCATAGTTACCAGCATCTGGAGTACTCTAGGACAGGGAATGCAGCCCTGAGATGTAGGAAATACGGGATCCTCTGGCATGGGAATTCCTCTCCTTCCCTGTACTGCCACTTTCTGTGTAAACCTAAGCAAGTTTTATAATTCCTGCCCTGCTGGCTGTAAGAGGCACATTGACAGGCCATTGCTGCACTTGAATTGAGGTGTGACCTAGCTACATTGTCCCAATTCCTTTTGAAATGCAATCATCTGATGGCAAGAAACTGAGAAATCCGGGCTCGGTTTGATGTGTCCGACAGCCAGGACAATAAAGAAAAGGTGTTAAAACAGCCACACACACTCACACACACACTCACTCTCCATAACCCCTGTCTGAAGAGGTTTTCTTTCCCACCCACAAAGCCAATCATTTACACTGAAGAACCAGCACTATTTCTCGGTTGTGAGGTCAAGGAAAACACTTAGCAAGGGATGGAAAAAGACCTTCAGCTCCTGAACCTCCAGCTGCCCTCAGCATTGCTCACACTTTTTTGGCTTCGCTCTCAAAAAACCTGCACAGGCAGCAACACACCAAGAGATGAACCTTAATACCTCTGGGGCATCAAGGGGATAGAGCACCAAGTCCTGCGGTCCCTTCCATTTGGTCCTAAAATTCTTGCATGTCATCCTAGAGAATTCTAGGGATATTTCTGCATGTGTTACTCAACCTTTCAGAATTCCTAATTCAGCCCACCAGAGCAATTCTAATTCTTCCCTTTCTGCCTAGCTCATACCCCAACAATTCTTCTCTGGGGCACTCCCCTGGGAATGCCATTTTCTGTCACATACTTCTAGTTCCTGACACACATCCAAGGCATCTGTGCATCCTTGATCTCTCACTTTCTGATAGCAAGGGTGATGGCCAGATGGGGCTGCATGCAATCCCAGATTATTAAAACTTGTGCTTTTGGAGGTATGAAAACTGGTATTTCAGCCACCAAAGGGAAAGGACAGAAAATACACCTTTCTGATGTCCTTCCCTCACATGTAACTTACCCTAAAGAAGGTGGTTAATTTCAGATCCCCAAAGAGATACTAGTGACTCCACAAGGATGCAAGAAAAAAGCAATCTCCCCTGCTGGAACAAACCTCATTCTCTTCTTCAGTCCCTTCCTGCAACCCTGGGTTGGTCCACTGGGATTGTCCACACCTGGAAAAGTAAGGGTGAACTAAGGGAGCAAAGATCAGAGCTGAAGGATGAGAAGCTGTCAGGAAGGACCAGAGTGTGTACAGGAAGAAGGGACTAGAGCAGATAGTGGAAGTGGGAAGATTTGTCCTCTCTAAAATGAATTTGATCCTATTTGTTTAGATTGGGAATAGATTTGGGTTTTGATAAAGGCAGAGGTATGTGATGGGTATGACGAGAAGTCCTGCTCCTGGTGTTTGGTTTGTGTGTGCTTGCCTTTGTTTGTTGAGTCCTGTTGTATTTCCAGTAGCAATCTGCTGATGGCTGTGTCTGTGAGGGTGACTGCCCGCAGTTGCCTGCTTTTGGAAAACCTCTCCTACCAGGGTTTTAAACCCATCTCCTGTAGATTGTCTGGGCAGTTAGGGTATGTTCAGATGTCTGTACTCCAGCACAAGGCAGCACAGAAATCAGAAAACTCACCAAAGGTGGCCTGGGGTGATAGGGGTCCGTGATTCATGGTTGCCTATGTCCATGATAAGTTGCTGTGCAGGGGGATGCTGCCTCTTCTCTTAGTTCCACATCCCGCTTTTACATTTTCCTACTTTGTAATGAGTCATTGCTTATCATTTCAGCAAATCTATTTTCCACACTGGGGAAGAAGACAAAGCCTTTCAATCTCTCAGGTTGTATCAGTTATAAAGTCATTCTTCCCTGGGCTCATACTGTGTGTCTGTCTCCTGCTTTCAACCTCTGAGCCCCAAATCTGGACCACAGCCCTTTTTCTGTACTCTGTGCCAATGGCACGAGAAAGGTCTGGAGACCAGAATATCTGCAAGAGTGCACAGGCATGCCAGATTGTTGTGGAGAGGGAGGGGGGAAAGGAGATAAGAAGGACCCAGAAGGTGTGCAATGTGCCAACAACCCCGGCTGCCCACCCACTGCTGCATGGCATGGCATATATTACATGATTTCTTGAGCTGCTCTGGATTGTGAGAGGGGAGGAGAACCTGACCTGGCCAAGTCCAGAGCCTGGGAGATCCTTGGAAGAGCGTCCACTCAAAAACCTAGATGAGTTTCCTTTCCCCCTGGTAGAACTTGGCTCTGCTCAGAAACAGGAGACCCAGTCGGTCTTTGTTTAATCATTACACCTTCATTTTGTGTGTTTTATAGAGGTAAGGCAGTCCAGTGATACAAAGCTTTTGTAGGGGCATCCATAGTACTGAAGTAGGCTGCTTTTTAGCTTTCGTTTTTCCTCCTGTTTGTGTTGCTATGAGAATTGGTCATACCTTTGAAATGTGGTTTATTCAATAATCATACGTGACATAGAAAAACTATTCTTCTGAAGCTACTTCTTGTTCTGTCAATACAGATTATAGATTGCACATGTGTGTGTATATATATCTCTGGGAATTATATACAGACATTCTTTACTGCTACATTTATGAGGGGGAGAGGACAGAGCACCCCAAAAAGTCATGTTATAATTTCCCCAGGGGAGGAGAAAACAGATCTCTCTTGGAGGAATCCTGAATGCAAGGCTGGGGTTTCCAGGTTAGTCCAGTCATTTCTGGAGCCAGAGATCTTATCTCTCCAGCCTTTTCAAATGTTAAAAGGGAAAAAAAAAAAGGAGTCATAAAAGCAAAGAACAAAGGCAAGTATTTTTTTCCTTGTTTTTCTTCGAGACTGGCAAACTTTAGGGTAATGCTTTTAAAAAAAATCCTTTTAAAAAACTAAAAAAAAGTTTTTAGTTGAAGCTAAAACTTTTTCATCAAAAAAGTTAAAGTGACACATTCTGATCATCTTTGTGTCAGTCTCTGTGGTGTGGTCCTTTTTCCCATTTCCTTCTCGAGCGGCTCCAGGGAAGGAAGCCGAGGGGACCGAGCCCTTGGCTGTGTACTGCCCATGCTGCATCCCTGTGGTACCCCCAGAGCCGCCGCATCCCTGTGGTGTCCCCAAGAGCCATCGCATCCCTGCAGTACCCCAGGAGCCGCTGCATCCCCCCCAGAGCCGCTGCATCCCTGTGGTACCCCCAGAGCCATTGCATCCCTGTGGTACCCCCAGAGCCGCCGCATCCCTGTGGTACCCCAAGAGCCGTCGCATCCCCCCAAGAGCTGCTGCATTCCTCTGGTGCCCCAAGAGCTGTTGCATCCCTGCAGTGCCCCAAGAGCCGTCACATTCCTGTGGTACCCCAAGAGCCGTTGCATCCCCACAGTGCCCCTAAGAACCACCGCATCCCCCCAAGAGCCGCCGCATCCCTCTGGTGCCCCAAGAGCTGCCGCATCCCTGCTGTGCCCCAAGAGCCATCGCATCCCTGCGGTACCCCCAGAGCCACTGCATCCCTCCAAGAGCCGCCGCATCCCTCTGGTACCCCCAGAGCCATTGCATCCCTCCAAGAGCCGCCGCATCCCTGCGGTACCCCAAGAGCCACCACATCCCTGCGGTACCCCAAGAGCCGTCGCATCCCTCCAGTGCCCCAAGAGCCATCGCATCCCTCTGGTGCCCCAAGAGCCGCCGCATCCCTGCGGTACCCCCAGAGCCACCGTATCCCCCCAAGAGCCACCGCATCCCTGCGGTACCCCCAGAGCCGCCGCATCGCCGCTCCCCGTCCCGCAGCCGCCGGCGGGCGGGCACAGGAGGGCAGCAGAGCTCCGCGGAGCTCCCCGCCGACGGGCAGAGCCTCCCGAGCCCGCATCCCCCGGCACCGGCTCCGCCAGCCCGCGGGAGAGAGGGCAGAACAAATCTGGGGACACCCCAGCCCTTCGACACGACAGCACAGAGGTGTGAGACTGGAGTGAGCTTTGAGAGGACGAGCAGAAACACAGACACTTTTCAAAGGCTGGAAGGCATGGCAGGAGAGCAGAGAAAACGTGGATGTATAAACCCTCAATTGTCTGCATATACATAATCTGCATATGTCTGCATAATACAATTTGCTTTGTATTAGCACAGGCTTTCATCACATGTCTGATCATGCCTCCCAAACCAAGCCGTGGTCCTCCAAACCTATGCCTAGCGAGCACTGTGGTTTGTTCTGCTTTGTGGGCAGCACGGGGAAAAAAACCTCACCCTGCTGTGACTTGTTTCAGCCTCTCCCATCACCATCCTCCAGCAGCCTGAACAACTCGTGCAAATCCGGGGGCTGCACATTGAGTTGTGCTGCTGCAGGTGACAGGTGGGGATGGTTAAAACATGGACAGGAAAAGTGTGAATCCAGCCAGAGCTTTGGGAGATCTCAGACGAGCTGTAGGGATGCTAAGCACCTGGAGTCAGGAGGGCTCTGTTGCACGAGCTGTAACAGCGTGAGGTCCTTTCCTCGCCTGTATTTTAATCTCTATTAGACAAGGGAGGGTTCTGCTTAACAGGACATGTCCGCAGGGCTCTCTCTAAATGGGCACAGATTGGCACATTGGACTGTTATTTAAAAAAACCACAAAAACACATAACATGCAAAACAAACTAGATGAGTAAAAGCTCGATTTTTGTTACATTGAAAAATGACCGTAACTCGCTTATGGATCAGTCTCAGTTGAATTACCTTAACTAGGAGTCATTCCTCTGTACCTCTCGGACCAGGGAGATTTGGGGGGAATGGTCCTCTCCTTATGACCTGTTAGTAAGGCTCTCCCTTCTATATTATGTGTCCTGTAGCATTTTAGCAGCCTGGTGCGGTACTCCAGAGCAGAAACCCTTAGTGTTCAGTTCTCAGCTGGGGGGGTTCACAAGCTGTTCTGCAAGGTAGATGCCATTCACAGCCCTGCTTTTGTCTTGGGTCATTACCACTAAGCTGGCGATAAGCTGCTATTAGTTACAGATTGTCAGCATGTGCAAATTAGAACAACAGCATACCAAAAGCATCAGCTCAGCCCTGCTGAGGGTGCTGGCACTGAGAGCCTCGTGGGTTGGTGACAAACTAAGCATTCTTGGAAGATCTGCCTTCTGAAGTCATTCAGATTTTCTTCAGAGGATCTTGCTGGGGTTTGGTGTGAGTAGCTCTTCACAATTAGATTGCTTATTCCAGTGGAGCCTTGGCAGTTGTTCTCCTTATCACCTGAAAGTTTGGTGATGAACACAATGACTCTGAAGGTGTTGGTTTAGCTATCACAACGTGTGGTGAGAGTGCAGGTGTGGATTGCCTCCTTCTCTTCCTCTACTGCTGCTCTTCATACCTACAGCACTCCTGGTGCTTGGCCTCAGGCAGCATTCTGGCTGTGCTGGTGCCCGGTCACACTGGGGCTGAATCGCTGCCAGGAATACATAGCTGGAGACCCGATCCAGATGCTTGGCTCAGATGCTAAGCTGTGTAGGGCATACATGCCAAGCAGGGCAAGTCTCTAGTAAACCTGCTAAAGGAAAGGCTTTTAATTTATTATTGTCTGCACGGGAGGGTTTCACTTGCTTCAGCATTGCGGTTCTGCAGGCACTGGGAGAGCCTCTGCCTCAATGCTGTAGTGTAAACCTGGCTTTCCTTCAGTTTCTCTCAACAAGTTTCAGCTGACCTTATGTAAACCAAAATAAGGTCGATGAACTGAGCAGCCCATAAAGACTGCTTGTCCCAATTAAATGAAAACCTTTCCAGGTGATAACCTGGCTTAACGAGAATGTTTCTTTTGTGCAGACTCAACCTCCTTACTTATTCTCAATGATTATTGGCAAATGCAGTGGCTAAGGCAGCAGCTGTATTTTCAGCAAGTGAATTATCCTCTTGCTGTTTGAGAGCTTCCTCCAGGTTAGAATGAGAGGATAAGTGAAGGGGAAAGTAGCTGAACAGTCACTGCCTATGGTGTTGCTATTTCTTTTGGGGAAGGCCTGGAGTTCCAAGGGCTCTTAAACATTCAAAGATAGGTGTAATAAAAATAATAACCCGGGAGGAGCAGCACCTACAAATGATGAAGAACATGGTTTTCTGAAGAACATTGCTCTAGGAATCTTGGACAGTGGGAATCTTGGACAGCAGGAATCTTGGACTCTTCCCTGGTGTGTGTCAGATGATCAGATTTGAGTTTGATCCTGACATAGAAATTGCCAGCTCTGGACAGTCAGTTGACTGGAGCTGTTCCATGAAATGAAACCAATAACAAGATACAAGCATGCATTAGGGCAGCACCCCATTCTGGAGGAGGGGGAGCTGCTTGACCATCACATCCTCGTGTTCCAGCGAGTTCTGTGCATCCTCTTGGAGTACATCCTGCCATCCTGTCATGCTGCTTGCTTGCCCCTGGCTGCGCTCCGCATGTCAAAACGTGCTTAATTTTCTTCTCTCCCCTCTCTCCCAGGGAGCAGGGAGACTGCCTTCACGTACGCCGTGAGCGCTGCCGGGGTGGTGAACGCCATCAGCCGCGCGTGCCGGGAGGGAGAGCTGTCCAGCTGTGGCTGCAGCCGCACCGCCCGGCCCAAGGACCTGCCCCGGGACTGGCTGTGGGGCGGCTGCGGGGACAACGTGGAGTACGGGTACCGCTTTGCCAAGGAGTTCGTGGATGCCAAGGAGAGGGAGAAGAACTACGTGAGAGGGTCGGAGGAGCAGGCACGCATGCTGATGAACTTGCAGAACAACGAGGCTGGTCGCAGGGTAAGATGAATGCTGAGCCTTTCCTTTTTTCTCAGAGGTGGATTCAGAAGGCTGGAGATAGCTGGATACCAAATTACTTGGGAGGTGTGATGAGGGATAGTCTAGTGATGCCCCAGTAACAGTATATGGTCACCTTTTCTGCATTCTTCTGAATAACACGTTTTCTGCATTCTTCTGAATACTACAGACAGTATTGGCAATGATATATTCCAGTTTTAAAGTCAGGCTTCCATTGCCAGCTGAAGCCAGTGAATTTTGGGGTCTGTTGAGATACTGCACACATGTGCAGACGTGAGCCCTTTACAAATAAAAGGGTGCTGTTACGGCCCATTTTTAAGGTTAATGTCTCAGAAATCAGCTTCCCAGAGCTCTGAAAGTGGCAGGCTGATGAAAAGAAGAATAGTTGCACATGTGGAGTTCTCTTCTACTACCATAATTTAGATTTTTGGGAATATAAGACCAGAAGCAAACATCAAATCGGGGTACCTGGCTATTTCTGGAACTTAGGCCTTGCTCAGTTGCCTTGGTATTGGGCAAAATAAATAATTTGCATCTAGGTGACAAATATTTTGAGAGACCCCTAGGGATGGAGAATCCATCACTTCCCTTTGTAATGTGGTACCATCATTAATCACCCTGTTTCAATGCTGTACCTCATTATCATTTGAATTTATCTGGCACCACCTTCTAATCAGTTCTTTTTCTGACTTCTACAGCTAAATCCAAAAGCTTCTTCATAATCAGAATTTCCTCTGCATACAAGTATTTATCTACTGTCATTTATTCACCATTCTTTCTTGACAAACTAGATTGAGCACTGAAGACTCTCTCACTTTCAGAGGTTCTCATCAGCCATCAAATCATTTTCCTGTCAATTTAGCATACCCTTTCCAGTTTTCTCATACCCCTTTTGTATGCATTCAGTGTATGCACTTTTGCTTTTTACACAGTTCCTCTGTCTGTGATTAATAGCCTGGAAGGTGTAGCATCATTCATATGTGGTACAGTTGTGTAATCCCACCTCTTTCCAACAGTACAACAGGAATACTTACTCAAACATTTGTGCATTTTCCCCAGGGTGTTGTAAATTTTTATCATTCTTCCCTAGAAGTAAGCTTTTCTAAGGTTAATTTTATTTCTAATGCATGTTAAAAAAGTCTATTAAGTGTACTTAGTCTTGCTCTTTTGCACGTTCTTAACTAATATCCTTAGTTTTCTTACCAATTTTCTACCCTCTCTTGCTTGTAATTGTTACTGAATTATCTTTCCCTTGCCCATGGTTGTTTGTCTTTTCTGCATGTAATTTCAGCTTCATTTTGCCACCAAAGATGACTTGCTCTATTTTTTTGATTGTGAAATCAGTGTGTCACATTGAAGCACTGCAAGTACTGCATGATTCTTTTGCAAAATCAAACTGTGGTAAATTTGCAGTAGGTGAAAAAATGGTCCTAAAAGCTGTAAGGACTCATTAGGTTTTGGTTTGGGATTGGTTTTTTCTGGTGTGGAAGGGGCAGAGGGTCTGCATTTGCTTGGAAATGGAGGGTATGGTGAAGTAGTAGCCTGAACATGACATTCTTTCCTGCATTACTTGCTTTGAACATCCTAGATGTCTGGAGTCATGAACTTGGATTACTACAAATAAATACCCTGCCTAAAATAGGGAGTGAGTATGTTATGAGACTTTTAACAGCCAGTCCTATTGCCTTGAGGGATCCAGAGACAGAATATGGCCAATAGTCTGGGGTGCCAATTGAACTGTAGTTACATTTGTATTAGAAGATCAGGTCAGAAGATACTTGCTCCACAGTGTGGGTAAAGTACTGCTCTGATGTGTTATTTGTGTTATATAGGCAAGATTCTTGCTGAGCTGAGATTTCAGGTGATGATACAGATGAAGAAAAGCTTTGTCCTGCTTTAGGAACAAAGTTAAAGCCAGCTATATCCTGCCTTTGTGACAGGGCAGAAAGTTGTTTAAATTGTGCCTGGAACGCTACAGTGCCTTGCTCCTTTGGACTCTGTAGACAAGCTCTCAAGGCCATTTCTGTGTCTCCAGTTAACCCAGGGCCTGGACAAAAGCTTTCCAAAGGGGCCAGCAAAAGACAATGTTATTTCAAGGCTGGGTTTTTTTAGAATCTGTAGAACAGATGGCTGTAGAAAATAACCTTACATTAAATGAACACAAGTCATTTTAGATTAAATTAAATGTTAGTATAAACCAGTGTGTAATTAAGCTTGTGGATTTCAAAAAAACTGATAAACTAAGGGAGCTGGTTAATAAGCTCAGCCGAGGAACTCAATGTGGAGGAGGGCTGGAACTTTTTCAAGCCAAAGATGCTAAAGCCATTACTGTTCTGCATGCCAAGCAAGGGGAAAAAGCTTGTAGGAAGAATATCCAGACCTCACTGAATGAATAATTGCCACAGAGAAGCTGTTAGGAGTAGACCAAGAGCCTACTAAGAATGGAAAAAAAACCCCAAACTGATAGCAAATAAATAATGAAAAGCTCTGTCTTAAAGGTCAAGAAGTGTAAAGATGAAGTGAGAACAGTAAAAATCACGCTGAGTCAGACCTTGCAAAGGGTAGTAAAATAAACTGCAAAAGTTTCTTAAACTTTGCAAATTGGAGGAGTTTGGAAGAAAGGAGACATACAGTCAGTGAGGATGGGGCTGAGTCTAAAGGTAGAGGAGTTTTGGTCCCAAAACTGAGTGCTTTACCTTGGGCTTCAAGTTGGGGTGGGGGACATTGCTTGTAGAGAGGGATGCTGTATGTCTGCTGCACAGTGAAGGTGTCTCTTTCAGTCCTCAACACTTCTGCTCAGAGGGAATAAGAACTTGAAGTGTAGATTTTTAAATACCTCTGGGACTGTATTTTTTGGGAGAAGCCAGGCAGGATGCCATAGGGACAGGCAGGGTCTGCCAGAGTAGGCAGTGGCTGATGGTGCTGGCACCCTGTGGGAGTGAGGAAGGCTCGAGGAGGCAGCTGTGGTGTTCAGACAGGTAGAGGAAGAGGAGTTGAGCAGCAAGGACTGAAGTTTGAGCCACTGGACTTGAGATGGGTGGGATGGTGCAGGGGGCTGCTGCTGAAGGGAAGTTTGGGATCAGGCCAGATGATTTAGGTGAGAGTCAAGTGGCAGCAAAGGGTTGGAAGAGGGGAGAGCTCTGGAGTAAATGTGGCTGGGGCTTTGGGGTGGATTGAGTGGATGAGGATTTGGAGGTAGTGAGGAATGGAAATACTGAGATTGGGAAAGGAGATGAATATGAAAGGCTCTGGAAATCTCACATCTCTGAGATCTCATCTCAGAGCCATCTCATGTCTCATCTCCAGATCGTTCCATAGGAGTCTCTGAGATGTCACTGCCACATGTTCCAGGGTTGTCTGGTCAGGCTGGTATTTGGCCAGCACAGGGCAGCCTTTCCTCTTGGCTTGTAAAAATGGATTAGCATGGGAGCAAAGGAGAAAGGCTGGAAACAGAAATTATCACCACCAAGGCAGATGCAAAACTCAGATAGCATAAACCTCTCAAGTCTCAAGGACTGCTTATTTGCTTTCCTGGCACTCTGAAGGAGCTGGCACCTGTGACCTTGGCTGCATTTACAAGTGGACTTGGAGGAAAGGAAATCTCGGAGAAAGAGGCAAAATGGGAAATAATTCGAGAAGAACTTTTCAAAGGTTTATCACACAGTCATGTAGAACATCAGTGATTTTCTGAAAAGCAGACTAGATCTGATAGGTCTCATTTGTCTGAACTTCTGTGGAACATTTACGGTATTTCCCATATGATAAACTCTTCATTAAATTGGAAAATACAAGGAAAAATGCAGCATCTATGAGATGGACAAGAACCTGGTTCAAGGAAAGATACCAGTAAGCTGTGTGAAAGGGCATATTTTGATCTTAACAGAGCTTGTTTAGCAGAGCTCATCGAGGACTTGCTTTAGTATTTCTGCACAGAGGCATTAGGAATGGGCTGATGAAATTTTCTGATGATGCATAGATGGAAGAGGAGAATCTGAATTTTATACAGCAGGTAATAACATCCAATAAAACAACTTTAAGACCATCATTTGAGGCTTAGTATGGAATATGTTTTTAGTCATTAGGAAACAAGTCTGCAGTCAGCTGCAGATGTAATGTGGCTCGGAAGGTGGTAAATATTCTATAATGTACTAGGGAAAGTCTTTTTGTAAAACATGGGGGAATACTAATGCCATTGTATTAAGCTCCCATGAGGCCCCACAATATTGTATGTTCTCATATTGCCAAGTAAAATGACCTCAGATGAGAAAAGGCTTGTTATGGCTGACCCAAGGGATAGGAATCTTGTCTTAAGAAAGTGGGCTAGACCACCTTGCCGTATTTAGCCTAGTAAAGTGAAAGTTGAGAGAGGATATGACTGATGTCTGTGTTCATGGGAGAAATAATAGGGAAGGAAAAGTACTTCTTAAGCAAAAGGCCAATTTGGCACAATAGCAAATGGGTATAAAATGAATACATTTAGGCTGGAAATCAGAAAAATATATTTTATCATTGAAATAGTAATCAGAATAATGGTGGCTGAAAGCCTAATTGCTTTTAAAAGGGTACTGTATGCATTTAGGGAAAACGTTATTTGAAGCAGTGCCTACAATAGCAGAGATCATACTTAATAACCAAGGCAGTTCTGTCTCATCCTGCATTCCTAAACTTCTGAGATTTTGGGTTTGGAAGTAGGAAGGTGCACATGTAACTCCATACTCCCAGAAGGTGATGCTTAAGGAAAGCAGTACTGGAGACCCAGCAGGGAGCACTGCAGAGTGACCACCAGGTGCCATCCCACTACAGCTTTGCCCCTCTTTCCCAGCCAGTGTTCCAGTTGGCACCTTCTGATTTATAGGCAGATTTTTGGCATGTCCCTTCACTCAGTTTCCTGTGAGTGAGAAAGTTCTTGAACCCTGAGGAGCTCTGGTGGCAGGAGTGAAGATTGTCCCTTCTCCCTGTGGTTTTCAGAGGAGCTGGGGGGGTGAGAGGGGATCAGAGGTCTTTTATCTTTCAGGCCATCCTGACCCCATCACCCCTTCACTCCACATTGGAGTCCTTGTGGTGGTGACTTCTGGCTTTATTGCTCGTGTTTGTTTGTCTTTGGCTGTTATCTCAATATGCTCTTTCCTTCCAGTTGGTCTCCATTACCCTCTCTTATTTCCCCCCATTGCTTATCTGTTGCTGTGTCTGGCAGACTGTGGTGGTCAGTCTTTCCATGCTGTTTACCCAGTCAGCATATGGCAGCCTTCAGTCATCAGTCACTCGAGCCAGGGCCAGAAGAGCCTGGAAGGGGGTCTGGCTAATTGACCACATAGGAATTACCCATTAATTCTCTTCCTGTTCCCATTCTTGCAAGAAAAGAATTGGAAGAGAACTTGGGCTTATGGGAAGGGGCTCTAAGCCTTTCCATTAGAGGCATTTTCAACCTGCTTAAGTGGCATGGCCATCGATCAGCTCCTGCCCTCAGAACTGCATGTGGGGTCTGTTATTCTTTACCTTGACCTGAGCCTGGTCAGAGAGGAATTCTCCAATTTCCTCTGCTTTCTCCCCATCCGGACAGCAGAGGGGGAGAGCATGAGAGTCATTTAGCAGCTAAGCTATGGTTACCTCCACAGGACATGGATGGTGGGAGCTCTGGGGGGCTGAGTGGCACCATGCTTACCTGGGATAACTGGCAGCATTCTGTTCCCCAGCACAGCTACTGCCCACATGGGCCAGATGTTTTGAGCATCAGTTGCTTAAAGGCAAGATGGAGTGAACTCAGTCCCCTGACATTAACTGAGAGGGATTGAGTTGCAGTGTTTTTCTAAAGGAACAAAGCCCAGGATTAGGAAGAATCATAATACTTTATAAAAACACTTGCAAGGGCAAGGGAGGCACGAGTGGCCTGGGATTTGACAGAACCGTAACCCAAAAGTGCTAACACAAGCTTATAACAAGCAGGCTGGCAATGCAGTGAGGATATAGTAAGTGTCTGGTGCTTGGGAAATTCAGCTGTAGCTCTGTCTGGTTATAGTACAGCAGGAATCCTTAAGGAGCAGTGTGGTTGGTCCTCTGCAGTTGTAGTTTGATCCAAGACAAGTGCTCAACTCCCAGCTTGTTACAGCTGTTCCATTGCACCGTGAGGGATTGCCTCGGTAAATTGAGCTCTGAGGAGCAGAACTAAAGCTTTTCTGTTTTAAGGACTCACTCCATTGACTTTCTCAGGAGCTGGATTGGCCTCCATGTGATTTGGCCATTAAGCCAAATTGAATCTTCACTAGCTGTCAAAAGCACTAGACCTTAGTTAGGTCAGGAGCAACCAATTGTTGTAGGAGAACTCTGACCTTTTGCTGCTGGTCCAGAACGCAGTAGTCTAAGCAGAAGGTTTTGCTTGCAGTATGCTCAATTGCCTTAATCACCTAGTCCTTGGCATGTGAAAGCAGAGAGCTGGGAAGCTTTCTTCTGTGTCAGTGAGTGAGGCAGAAAAGAAACCTCTGTGTTTGGCTGCTTTTTTCAGCAGAAAACCCGGCTAGAAGACAAATTGCCATCTCCTTTAGAGCACTGTTTTGGGTTTTTTTCCATGTTCCTTGATCTCCCCCACTGGATGCAGCTGGTGGTAATTTTGCAGCTGATGCCAAACACCTTTGCTTGGCATGTGGGATCTGGCAAAGGCACTGCAGGATGGGCTTGAGAGAGCAGATGTGAACCTGCTGGTGAGGGGATGAGGGGCAAGGGCTGGGGGGTCACCCCTCTATCGTGGGGTGGCTCTGATGGTCTGGGGATGTCTCCAGCTCCTCGCTTTGCAAGCTCTGTCAGTGCCTGGGAGCTGGCAGGGTCTCTTGTAGTATGCAGCTTGGTGCCTGTCTCTGAAATCAATCAGAAGAACAAGCCCAACTTGCATTTCAGTTTATTTTCCATTTATTTTTTCCGTTTATTTTCCATTTATTTTTTATTTTCAGCTTTGTTATTGTGGAATATTTTTCAGTATTTCTCTGTCCTCCCAGCTAGTGTGGGGAGGAGGAGAGTAAGCACCGTGTCCCTCTACATCCTGTACTCACTCCACTGAGGGTTTAGCACTCACTGCCCTGAATTTTCGAGACTCTTTGCTAACTTTGATATGCTGGGTTTTCAGGGGTATGATGCATCTACAGCCCCCGCAGGCTCCTGGAAACGCAGCTGAAAGTGTCTGGGAAAAGCCAGCATGGAGAGCTTGTGTTTGCTGTTAAAATCTGGGCTTCTGTGCCTGGTGACAGCCCTGCTGGTGGAGGGTGGGCATGAGATGGTGCAGGTCTGCATGGAGGGCTCCCTGCTCAGCCCTGCTCTTCCAGCAGAGCTCAGCTGCTGCTCTCCACACTGGTCCATCTTTCACACCACCACCCTACCTGCTCCTCTATGGCCACTGCTCCTGGCCAAGCTCCTCTCAACAGAGATGAAGGGGAAGGGTGTGGGTCTGTGGATTTATTTCCAAAGGATGCAGATGTATCCCTGCAGTGATAGCGTTGGTTCCTGGTGTGGGTGGTAGGAAATGGGCTGGTTCCCAGGTGTTCCCTTTCTGCAGTGCTGAAGGGAAAAAACACGCCACACCACTGTGGTCTGTGGGATGGGGAATTTCCAGAGTCCACCCGAAGAGGACTCTTCCTTTTTTTCCTTCCCTTGACCCTGAGGAAAGAAGGTGGGGTGAGGAAGTCATGTTTGAGGGGAGTGTGACTAGAAACATAATATAGAATGTAGAAATACAGAAATATAGAATATGAAAATAGAATATTTAGAGAACAGGAACGCAGCAGGGAGAAGAGAAGACCTTTGTCTCTTCGAAGGGCTAAACTACAGAAACCGTGGGATAATCAAGGCGGTTCTGCGAGCACGATGAATTCATGGCAATTAAGCCAGCTGCCAGTGCAGCAGGGATAAACACAGCTCTGCCTGATTGCATTTCTTTTCCCACAGGCCGTGTACAAGCTGGCAGACGTGGCCTGCAAGTGCCACGGCGTGTCGGGCTCCTGCAGCCTCAAGACCTGCTGGCTGCAGCTGGCCGATTTCCGCAAGGTGGGCGACCTGCTGAAGGAGAAGTACGACAGCGCCGCGGCCATGAGGATCAGCCGCAAGGGCAAGCTGGAGCTGGTGAACAACAGGTTCAACATGCCGACACAGGAGGACCTGGTCTACGTCGACCCCAGCCCGGACTATTGCCTCCGCAACGAGACCACCGGCTCCCTGGGCACGCAGGGCAGGCTGTGCAACAAGACCTCAGAGGGCATGGATGGCTGCGAGCTGATGTGCTGCGGACGGGGCTACGACCAGTTCAAGAGCGTCCAGGTGGAGCGTTGCCACTGCAAGTTCCACTGGTGCTGTTATGTCAAGTGTAAAAAGTGCACAGAGATCGTTGACCAGTATGTCTGTAAATGAAAGGAGCCACCAAAGCAACAAATCTATATTATATAAATCTATATAAATATATTTTATATTTGTATAAATAAACAGATGATGATAATAATTAAAGAAGCTTATTTAAGAGACATTTTGGTTTTGAAATCTCCCCCATCAGGCCAGCTGGTTTGACATTCCATCCGTTCCACTGGGGAGGTTTGTCTTTGGGTTCATCTTCCCTTGGATTGTTCCAGTCAGGGTGAAGAGGCTGAGGGAGTGCTGGCAAAGCACACGAACACACACTATTCCATTACAGAAAGAAAGCCAACGAGAAGAAGAGTGGGTTCTTCCTGCTCTCTCATCAGTAAATCTCAGCATTTTGCATAGTTCTTGCACATTGGAAATTACAGCCAGACATGGGTGAGTCCCAGCTATTTGAATTTCAAACCCTGCACTGGGGAATTTGGAACCAATTCTTGGTCTGTGTAAAGGGCTTTGTCACTAGAAGGAAGGTTAGCCAAGGCTTCCCTACCAGAGTATGGCTTAAAATCTGCAGTCCTGTGAACCATTCCTGGATGCTCCCCAGACCACAAGGAGGTGGAGGAAGGTTTACCACCATCTGTTGTGAAAAAGGAAGGTGCAACCTGTGGCTAACCAGTGCTGCACCAGAGCCAGCACCTCTGCTGTACCACCTGGGCCAAGAGAAATCTAAATCTGTCCAGCTCAGACTACATGGCTGTGTGTATGAGGGGATTTTTTTTTTCTTTTCCTTTTACTCCCGTGCTGAAACTGAATTTGTCAATACAGAGGAAGAGCTTGCTGGTGCCCAGGGATATTTGCATAGCATATTTTGTCAGGAGAAAGAAGCACTGCAGGCACACACATGCACATGGCTGCATAAGCACTCCTCATACTGCTGCTGGTTTTCCTTTCTGAAGTGGATGCAGGTGGTCACCTTGTTCAGCTCTATTAAATCCTCCTCACCACCATCCCAGTTGTATAGTTTCTCATGAACATTAAATGCCCCTCAGTGACATTTCTTCCCCTCTGTTGCTTGTGTTTATGTGTGTTTTTGTTTCATTCTTTTGGGGAGGTGCCTTTTATTTTGCTCCTCTGTGTTTCAGAGTCCAGGGGCCATGCTCTTCACTGGCATAAGCTGACCACAGATATGTTTGCTCCCAGAATGTGGGTGTATGTTCACCCATTGAAGTATTTCCTGTGTTTTTTTCCTTGGTAATAAAAGACTAATAAAATTGTTCCAGGGAAGAAGGCATTACCAAAGTCTGCTAATCAGTCTTACCACATTGGGATTTGGATTTTAGTAGAATCCAATTCATAAAGCAGGCAACAAACGCTGTTTCTAGCACATTTCCTGTGCCTCTCAGCATCTGCAGAGTTCATTTGCAGTCAGAACAATCAAGAGGAGCCAGTTCCCAAAATATAAGGGTTTGTTAATACACATCCCTTTTGTTACTGACATTCCAAGGGTGTTGGGTTTTTTTTCCCCTGTAAATTTTAAAATGCACAAAATATGCCAATAAGCAAAGAGCCAGTTGTGAAGATTATTATTTTTATATTAAACTTCTGTTTCTTATAAAACATTGCAGTTTTACAGATTCCACCATTTCAACCACCAGAGAAGAATTTATATGTACCTTTCATACTTCAAATATTTGAGGACTCCAGAAAAGCACAAGGAAGAAAAGTTATGCTTAATAATTAGGAGCTGTTGCTTTTTTAAACCAATGTGTCCAGTTTTTATTTTACTTTTTTTTTTAATCCAACAGGCAATATATTTGCTGGCATCCCAGAATGCAGTTTTTTGGAATATAAACAGTGGCCTAGATTTATTTTATTATATAAAATCCAAAGCCAGTGGTATTGTAATTCAAAGTAACGGAAATAGTTTTCCATGCATGGAAAAAATGTGAGTGCAGTGGTCTGATCCAACTGCCATTAAACTTCAGTGGGAGCTGGACTGAGCCCAAGATTGGATCAAATGTGTGAGCTATTCACTCCTGGGATACTATATGTTTCTAGCCCAGTAATAAAACTTGCTCTACCTCAGATACATCTAAAAAAGACCTTTCCTCCCACCACCCTCACCTCTTGTTCTTGTCCATCCTTATTGCATCAGTGCTTAGAGGTGTCAGCTATTTGTATATGACACCCTCAGGCATTGTTAATGTGCCTAATAATTCAAAATTATTTCATTTGGCCTTTCAGATAAAGACCACACATTTAAGAGAGTCACAACTCTCCTCGTGGTTTGGCACCACAATTAGTTCTGTGGGTGTAAACAACTTTGGGAGCAGAAAAGTTGGCATTGCTAGGGCTACTATTTATCTGGGTGTCCCTGGGTATGTCCTTCTTTTTCCATCTAAAATGTTGTCTGGATGGAAAAAAAAGATGTTTTTTGGCCTTTTGTCCCACACTCCAGACCTCTGGCAGCCTGGTTGGAGCCAGCAGTTCCTATTGGACTGGGACCATATAGTGATAGGGGAGAAGTGACCATTAGATTTCTTTCCTCCCCCTTTTTTCATAAGACCTAGGTTTCAGTATTTTAGATTTTCTGGGAATTTCGTATCCAAATATTTGATCCGACTAAACTGTAGCTTAAAACCTAATTTCTATGGCGCCCACACATAAAAGAACCTCCTTAGGGTGGTAGTAAGTATAAAATAAGAACACAGCCAGATTGGCTTGATGCAAAGCCAAAAGAAGTCAAACAGAAAGCTGCAGCAGAACTGCTTCTTTACTATGAAAGTTTTCAAGGGTTGGATTTTAAGTTGTGCCTTGTTAGATGCTCAGAGTGGTGGAGGAGTGTGGGGCTGGGGAGCTAAGCTTGATTCTGAGCTCTGCCAATTATCTGCTTTGTAACCTTCAACAAATTACTTGATTTTCTTGCATTTTAGCCTCCAGCCTCCTGTATAAAATGAGGAGCAGAATGCCTCCTTTCCCTGTAAAGCTCTTTGAGAAATAGGTCTGATAGAAAAGGTAATTGAAGGGCTTCCCTCTGTGCTCATTAACTCTGGCAGGCAGACAGCTGTATCCCCATTGTGCTGGGACACGCTCAACTGGGGACAAAGAGGCTCGGTGGCACCTTGCAGGGTCACATACTCAGAGCTGGTTGCTGGGGGGCTCAGCAGGAGCCTCGGAGGGTCTGTAGCAGCAAAGCCTTGCTTGGGAGAGGCTGTGCTACAAAAGAGGGGTCAGCTAGGGGCTTGTTTATTTATGGGTATTGAATGTCTCGTAGCTAGGGTAAGGCTAGGGAGGTTAGCCTGGGTTCTGAATCCAATATCCACCTCCTCAAATTCTGTTTGCAGTTTCGTATGGATAAGATATTCACACAATATGCTATTTATATAGTGTGTGCTGGTGACTGGCTGCCACACACCATAACCCTGAAGTCTGCACTGATAGAAATGACCACCCTTAAATCATGTGAAACCAAAACATTTTGGACTTCAAGGCAGCATGCAAACATACTGTTATTGGAAGTCAGTGAACATCGGCTCCTAAATGGAGCAGAACAGGATGCAAATCTGTCAGCATTTTCCAACTGGCTAATACTACCTAAGTTATAATGCGAATGAATGAGGCCTTAGTATGCTCTGCTGCAAGGTAAGCTAAGCAAGAGCTGATCCCAGAACAGAAGCTTTCATTTAATATTAATTATGGTAAAAAGATAGTGGCAGGGTTGTGAGAAAATTTAAATGAACCTTTTAATGCTGCTGAACTTTAGGCCATTTGCATTGTTTGGGGGCTCCCATTCTTTGTCCCCAAAAAGTCCATGCCTACCCAGAGCTCAGTGTAACAGAGAAACTGCTGCCTTTTGCAATTTAGGAAACAGCAAAGTTGAGCCCAGATAGGCAGTGTGAGTGTAACTTATACTTTCTACATGGACCCAAGTTTTGTAGCCCTGACAAAGCACAAATGAAGCAGATCTTGTTCAGTCGTATAAAATCAAACATGCAAGGATCTCTCTCTGCTCACTTGACCCCATCCAGGGAGAAGCCTAGTAGGTTTAAATTACACTGTGGGAGCAATTCCTAATCACCTGTGGCTACAGAAATATAGACAATATTTTCACCCGCTGACGCAGACACAGAACATCCCAAGGAGACCTTGGGAAATACCTTCCAGTGACTAAAGGGCATTTCTCAAGTGTCTGTCACAAGGTTTTTTCAAAACCAGCTGCTTATATGGTCATTAACTTTCATTTAGCTTTTGTTTAACTGCATTTCTGTTTAAATAATTTCTAGCAGATACTCTATGAAATCAAGTTCACTGAAGGGCAGGCTCTGAAGGGACTGTTACACGACTGAAAGTGAGCAGATGTGAACTTAATACCAGATCCCCTTCTCCTCTCTGGCCAGTCCCCTGAGACCCAGAGAGGCATCCCATATCCTTGGTCCTGATGTGCATCCTGGACATACCCTGACTCCCTGCTAGGGAAGTGTGGGCACCATACCCTGTGTGCAAAGGCTGATGGATGCAGAGGCTGCAGAGTGGCTGTCCCAGCTCCCGTGTAGATAGGTGGTGGCTTTGGGACTGGGCCACATTGTGAGCATACCAGCTCTGAAGTCTAAATATAACCAGCCCCAGAGATAAGCAAAGATAAGATTTCTGTGCCCGACAGAACACATACCAGAAAGGACAAAAAGAATGATCTGCAGTTAAAAATCTCCAAACAACAATAATAAAACCCCACAGTATAATACAACTATCACAGCATGCTCATTCCCTCCATCCATCAGTCTTCTCCTGCATAATCTGAAGCTGATACTGTACTCTCTTGTTTCTTAGTTCTGTTTAAATGACAGTGGAAATCTCTTTTTTTGTATTCGAATTCAAAAAGGCATGACCTCCTTGATAGCATTTCCTCGGAGAGAAGAGAAGAGAAAGGGGGAACAAACAGGGTCAGGAGTTCTCCCTGTGAGCAGTGATAGAATGCAGCAGCCATAAAAAGAAGTACTAAATATTGCCCTGTGACACTGAAGTTGGACACCTGCCCCAAGTGTCACAGTTAGTTCTGCATGTTGCCCACCAAGTGCAAGTGGTGAGGGTCAGACCCTTGGTGATTTGGGAGGGGAGAAAACCTCTGAGAAGGAAGGAAATACAAAGAGGATGCAGAGGCACCACTTTATTGGGAGGCAGGGAGATAACAGTGCCTCCCCCAGACCCTTTGCCCATCAGTGGTGCCCCATGGCACTGTCACACATGCTGGCAGCCACCCTGGGGATTTCAGAAGGGAGCTGCTCACATGTGTTTGCCAGTGGAGATGGAGCAGTTCAAAGGCTTTCAGCAATAAGGCATATCCTGAAAAAAAACCCCAGCCAAACCAAACAAAAAAGGACCAGGTTCTTCCTTACCCTGGGGCAGTCTTGTTCTGAGTCATAGCTTGTCTTATGGCTCTTCCTAGAATGCCATATAGCTGTGTCAGTCCTTCACAAGACTCCAAGAGCATTGTCATCACATGGGATGGGCAGGATGAGGCATTACCCCACCAGGACACATTACAATCCTGCCTTTCGAGGGAAAACATGTAAAAGATGTGGGGTAGAGCCAGTGTCACAGTCCCTGTGCTGGAGCTAATTGTAGCCATGCCTTGTGCACAGCCCCAGGGAGCTGCACAAGGACTGAGCAATCACCTTTCCTGGCCTGAGCAAACATCTAGACCAGTTTTGTAGAGTGGCAGCCCTCTGCAATTCACTATGATGATTCTGGCCAGTCTGAGTTTCATTTACCACAGGCAAATTTGTTTTCTCTCACTTGGGAACAACAACAAGAGTGAACCTGTAATGAGCTGCCAACTTCCACAAATCACAGGGCTGTGTATGTAGGACAAAAACATTCTGAGATGGAATTAAGGCAAGGAACATTTTATTAATGCTACAATTTCTAGGAATTATCTATAAATGCCCAGGCTGTATACAGCTCAGTTTTTGAAAATGTGTCTTGCTGAATGCTTTGCCCCATATGCCAGAGCACCGCTTTTTCTTTTTAATTTCCAGGCTCCTGAACCAGAATAAACTACCCTAATTCCTTTTATTTATTGAAACAGTATTCCTATCTCAGTTTCCCTCTTTATTGGCTGAGTACACGTTAAGTTATGGTGACAGGATATGACAGATAAGAATGACATGCAGTTTTTACATCTATTGTTCATCAAAATATTTTAAAATCATTAGCGCCATTTTACAGAAGAAATCCTGAAAGGCAGGGAGGAAATACTTCATCCAACAGGCACGGGGTGGAGCTGGAGCAGCCACTGCAGCTGCTACTCTGTGCTGCTGCCCAATAGCTGCCAAAATACATTTTGATTCATGAGGGAAACTACATGTAATAGTGCAACAGTGATGTTCAGTAACTACCTTGCTCACTTTGCAATAATAAAAACTTTAATGAAGGTGTGAGATGGGACATATTTTAAAGGAGACGATAAGGAATCATCTTTATTAAAAAGTTTTAAGGAACAGGCAGTATGTATTTAATGTTTGTGGGTATCAGGGATCAAAACATCTCAAATATTAATTTATAGGGATAATTCTTGCTTCCTTTTACTATTTCATTCACAGTAACTGGTTTGGGCTAAAATCTCTGGGTGTGGGGACAAGTGCATTGACTGGAGCGTAGCTCAGTAGGGCACTAAAGTGCATAGAGCCACACAAATTACTCTCCAAATAATCCAGTTGTTCTCCTTGGCAATTGCTAAGCTTGTCCTCTGACAGGTAGTGTTCCCAGAGTGTTCTGAGTAGTCTCACTGTAAGACCTGCAGGTGTAGGGTTGCCAACATTTTCCCCAAGGACACTATTTCAGGAGCTGAAATCTCCACGTCACACAGGCTTTCCTGCTGCTCTGCCTACACTTCCCATTCCTTAACAGGGGACGTTCTTGTTCTCTGCAGTGTTCCCCCTCCGTGCCTCTGCCCCAGATGCAGGCACTGGGGCGCTGTCACATGAGCCAGGTTTCCCAGTTGCCTCTGGCCACACCAGGACTGGGAACACCGTCTGGTTCTCATCATGTTTCTGGTGTTGCAGTGTGCATGGCCTCCCCACCCCGTGCCATGCCCTGGGGCACACAGGTCAGTCCCAAGCACTAAACCCTCTCCAGTGGGGCCTCTTCTTGCCTCAGCAGGGCCTCCCTCCCTGCCTGGCCCCGCCCTCCCTGCCTGGCCCCGCCCTCTCGCTGGCCCCGCCCTCCCTCGCTGGCCCCGCCTTCCCACGCTGGCCCCGCCCTCCCTGCCTGGCCCCTCCCCTCCGGTGCCCGCCGTCCTTCCGGCGCGCAGAGCGCAGTGCGCAGGCGCGGCGGCGCGGGCGGCATTGGCGGCGGGCCCCTCGGGCGATGGTGACGCCCTAGGCCCGGAGGCGGCGGCCGGGCGGGCCGGGCGGGCCGGGCGGCGGCGGCGGCGGCGGCGGCTCCTCCTCCAGCGGCTCCAGCTCCGGCTCCAGCGGCTCCGGATCCAGCTCCAGCTCCGCCGGCTGTTGCCAGGTGAGGAGCGGCGGGGGCTGCGCGGGCCGGGCCGGGCCGGGCCCGAGGGGCGGGCAGGGCCGGGGAGGGAAGGGCCGGGCGCGGGGCGGGGGGCGGAGGGCGCTGCCCCCGGTCCGGCCCTGAGGGAGGCGGCTGGAGGGGCAGATCCGGCCCCGGGGGCACCGGGTGATCCGGGGTTCCATGGGCAAGGGCCGGGTGCAGGAGGGTCCAGGCCAGAGCAGCGCTCTAAGTGGGTCAAGAGCACCGTAAGTGGGGCTTGTTTGTAGCCTGGCGTGTACTTGTTGCTCGCCAGGGCACGGGGATCTGCTGCTGGTGGTGGTGGTGCTGGTGGTACTGGTGCTGGTACTGGTACTGGTGCTGGTGCTGGTGCTGGTGGTGCTGGTGGTGATGGTGGTGCTGGTGATGGTGGTGCTGGTGGTGGTGCTGTTGAAATCTTTTTGCAGAGATAATAAAAATAATTCCTCTGCTTGCACAATACAGGAACCTTGTTGTGCAAGCAGAACAGTCTCTTGGTGCTTTCAAGTGCATATATGTATGTATAAACACTAGAGTTTACCGACAGTACATAATCCAAATATCCTATACGAGGGTAACCATAATTTGGATATTCTCAAGTGACAGCTGAATAAACTTTTTTAGAAGTTTTTTTGTTTGGTTTTTTTTTCTGGGAGAAGCAGACGTTCAGCACTTGTTTGCTTAGGATGGACAATGAAGACGTTTAAACATATGGTAATCGCCTAGAAGACAAAGACGATATGACAGCTGTTGTTCTTACTGGGCTTTTCAAGCAGTGTTAGTTGCTTTTTGTGTCTGTCTTAGCCTTACAAGTCAGTCGATTTAGTGGCTATGTGGGCATTTGTTTTGAGAAAACCGTTAATACTAAATTCTAACTTTTTTTGGCATACAGACCTTCATCACTTTGTGTATGTAAACTACTGTGCACCTATTACATAGCACAGAAGGGTTTAGGTATTACTCCTTGTTTAGGGACACCTTTTGTTCTTTGTACAGCATTGAAGTTCTTCAGGCATTTGAACTGTCTTGTGTATCACAACCTTGCTGTGTATTTTTTAAAATGGACCAGGTTTTATGAAACTGGCCAGGCCCTCTGGGCAAACTCTTCTTGGTATAATCTGTCTTTCAAGGCTTGAGGTCTTGAAGTGTAATTTAAACTCTTGTTTTCACTCCCTTGCTGTAGTCAGTGCTGGGGAGTATTAAATTTCTGATTCCATCCTGACTGTGGTCTTCACAGATCTCTTCTGGAAGTCGGGGAAGAGCTGTGCATTGCACAGCCCTCTCTCTCAGAACTGTGGTAAAAATCCTCAGAAGCTTGTTTGTAGTATTTCAGTGTCGAGGTGCTTGGTTTCTGCAGAACCTTAGGGAGACTACTACAGGTTTGGTGGTAGCTGCTGTACCAGAGAAAAATACATTTATGATCGACAGAAGTAGGTTGTTGCGTCGGGAAATTATGGGTGCAGCATGGTCATAAAACACAGCCTGTTTTCCTTGTTATCTTCAGGTATGAGCTAATCTTGTTTATATGAGAAAGGAAGTGATTGTGTTTTGAGTATGTTTTTGCTGTAGGGGTACAAGCCAGTTCCAGTTCTGAAGATTTTGTGCTGTGGTTCTTGCATTATTGTGTGTACTTCATCTGTACTGTGACACTTAAGCCTGTATGAAGACTATGAGTGTGTGTTAGTAGGCAGCTTTAAAGAAGTTCATTGCTGTGTTGGAAGCGTAATATTAGTTGTTAAAACACAGAAATGATTCCCTTGTCTGACCTTACAAATAAATATGGCTGTGAATGAGGTTGCTGGCAGCATTACAGTGAAAACCATGGAAAGTAGTTGCTAATGTGGAAAACTGATTTGGAGTTAGTGATGGAGGAGTTAAAAGCTACATCCCAGCTCAGTCCGGATTTTCAAAATGATGCTTTCTGAGTGTAAATCAGATACAAAAACATAATCTGGTGTGAAGGGCAAGAGTGTATTTTTGGCATACTTCTTAAGCAAAACCTTTCATGGTGAAAATTTCTTCAGCAGATTCTTATGTATTATATGTGTATTCTCAGACATAAATATAGAATGTGCTGGGTATAAGAGCTTAAATTGTATCAGGTCTTCAAGAGAGACAGATACAGAGGTCTTTCCCTTACCCTCCATCTGCAGTCTTTGCACTGATGGAGTTGTCAGTGCTGCTGAGTGGTGACATTACTACTAGTTTGCTAAAGTGGCTAGTGAGCAGTGGTTTTGGCAACGTGGGTGAGATTCAGTCTTGAAGCCTCACTCCTGGATACAGGATTAAAAGGCTGGGGTTTGGAAAGTCTGTGCTTGCTCTAGGCAAGCATTTCTGCTGATTTGTCCTGAAGGAAAATTAATGGGAATTGGCAGGGCATGTAATGCCAGTGATTTTAAAGCTTGGCTCTCTGCTGTTATCTCATGTCTTCAGTTGTTGCATGTTCAAGGAGCTGTGTCAAGCATTCAAGTATGAAAGATACTCAATATTAGGCACTAAAAATTTTGCAAGTTTTACAGGTTTCTGATTGCATAACCGTATTGTCGAAGACACTGTGCAGAGCAACAAGGCTTGCTTTCGTCAGTGGAGATGCTGTTTGTGCATGAGGAAAATCTTGATAAGGAAACTTCAGGAGGTCATTGGATTATTATGCCATCAGCAATTCAAATCCTTGAATAGAAGTAGTTCTGAAATGGAAACAGCGGTTTTGAGTATTTATGATTTGAAAGTGTCTGTGTCTGAGTCATTCAGTGAATTTTCTGACAGACGGTATTGGTAGATATGAAAAGACGTTACACAAGATAATGGTTGTGATTATGGAAAAGTATTGGGGACAGTGTTTAATGGGAAGTCTATTACTTTAAACTATTGTTTTCTGACAGAACTTGTTTTAAATGCTATTTCCTTTGTATTGACATGTAAGACATTATATTTCAGCTGGTTGTACTTAATGGGCTGTCTGCCTCTGCTGTTTAAAGCAATATGTTTGTCAAGACAAGTTTAACAAAGAAACTGGTTTTCAAAAATTCAGAATATGGAGACAAATAAGGTACTAGTTCTGAATCTTCAGAGAACTGCTTTCTGAAAACATTTTTAACTTATGTCTCAATGGTTTGACATAAAAATATAATCTTTATCGTAGTCCAGTTTGAAAATGAACCTCAAGGTTTGCTTTCAGGACATGGTGACAGAATTTCTGTTTACAGAGGACTGCTCATCACGCTGGGATGTGGCAGCTGGTGTGGTGATAAGCAGACAACCTCTCTCAAGAAAGGAGGTGCCACAGCTTATGCTTGATTTGAGAAGTAGCAAAGAACTTGAAGCGAGTTGGCAAAATTAAGGTGCTTAGAAAATTGAAGAGCAAATATTACATGTTTAATACCATTTTGCCTTCTGATTTAGTATGATTTTCAATTATAACCTCTTTGGAATTTTTAGGACCTCATGGAAATATCTTTGTACTTCACTATTTTTTGTTCAATGGCATCTGTTTGAGTTATGATATGATCAGTGTAGGAAGAAAATTACTATCCAGGTTTTGTTCGTTTGTTTATTTGTGGCTTAATGATATCTTGATCAGATGAGATATGCTGTAGGGATGATGGGCACAAAATAAAATTAGATGGCAGTTGTATTTGTTGTTGCACATAGCCATGATGCATTCTGGAGCTGCAGATCTCTGCTGCTCTGTTAGTGAAGGAGAGGGTCTCTTTTTCTGACCAGGCCAGATTCTTTGGACTTCTGTGAATTGTATGTGTTACAGTGAAAGTTCTGGGACTTCTCAGGGCTGCCTTGTGGTTAGATTGGTTGCAGAAAGGTGTCTTCAAATGTATTTGCAGATATAACATTCCCAGGACAAGTAATTGTCAATGTAGAAAAATCTGCTGCCTGGTTCAGATGGATTTCAATAGCTGTGAAAATGCTGGGATGTGCCAGCTGCTGTAGCGCTCTGTGAACAGGACTAATTAAGCCCTTGTGAGAACAGAAAATAGTCAGGCACTATTTACAGGAAGAAAGTGTTGGAACAGGCAGAGCTATAATCATTGGCTCTGAGGTACCTTTAGACAGCAGTAGGCAAGAGAGCAGGCAATTTACTTGCAGAGTGGTTTGAAAGTTAAGCCTGAATACTTGCCATGGGTATTGCAGTGTTCTGCCAGCACATCTTAGTACTTTGCAAACTTCTGTTGAGACCTGCTACAGGAAAGGCTACTTCCTTTTTTCTTTGCCCTGTTTTATTCTCTTCTTTCTGGTAGTGTTTTACCTCCAAATGGTTAACGTTCATGTTTTTCATGTAATGCTGAAAAACAAACTTGTACTAGATATAGATGTCATAATGTTACAAGGTTGTCTGCATTTGAATAGGTCCTGTAAATGTCTAGCTGCTGGTAAAGTGAATGGTTGTTTTGCTAAGTATATTCTAAGCTTTTCTGTGATCATCTGCATGTATTCAAAGACCAGGTGTGACTAGGCTGCCTTACCTTGAGCACACCAAAGCCATTTCTCATACTTGTTCGTCCAATTTTCCTCCTCCTCAACCAAATTAAATGCTTTTTTCCCCACAAGGTATGTAGTTCCATCTGCTTAGAGCATTGCAGAGGCTACCATTCCCTGTTTGAAGGCAAGGTCAATTGTGCTGCTCTGTTTGGGTCTAGAGAATAACACTTTATGTGCTACAGGAGATCATTGGAGATTTTGTTAAGAGATCATTGAATGTGTTAAGCAGATGTACAGCTTTTAGGTAAAAGGGTCCTTTTATTAGTAAGAACCTTTAGGGGGCTTTTCTCTGCTTTAATGACAGCATTCTGGCAAGGTTCCTGTTTTAGCTCCTTGCTGATGGTTGTTTTTTGCTTGTCAAGTTTGATTTTTCTTGAAATGCTGTCATAAGTGTGTTTTAGTAAACTGGATGCTTATGTATATTTGAATAAATAGGCTGTTCTGGAGGGAACAAGTCATGGGCCTTCTTACTGTATGACACATTTTCTTCATGTAATTTTGCAGACTTTGCTAAAGGCACTTATCTGTGCTCCTTTGATTTCTTGTGCAAACTACTTGGTGGGCGATACTAGGTTTTGGGAACTGTAGCCATGATAAGGACTTCAAGATCACAGACGTCTGTACATTGTTTCTGAGTTTTTGTAAAATGCAGAACTTGTGATGAAAGTGGAATAATTGAATTGAGGCATTAAAAGCTGCCTTCTGAGAGCAGATACCAAGGCTTCTTAGATTAAATCTGAATGGTAAAATTCCTTTAGCTGGTGGTAAAATTCCTTAAGTTAATCTTTAACTCCTGCTTGTACTAGAAATACATCCATGTCTTATAGTCTGCAGTGGGAGCTGTTTTAAAAAGAGGTGCAGTGCAAAGATAAATGTAGCTGAGACTGACTATACTCTCGGTCCTGACAGTGCTGGCAGGCTTTTAGCTGCCGGGAAAGGGATTTTAGCACTTGGAATAAGGAGGTGGATGGCTGCTAGGGCTTGGAATGAAGAGCCACTGGACATGCATTTCAGCATCTCTGAGCTGAAAGCTTAGGTGTGCTTTTGTTATGAAGAACACTGCACGGCATTTCCTGGTGGGCTGCTGCTGAGCTTTAATGGTGCCATTCCCTGGTGTAAACTGAAGGATTTACTTTGTCTGTTTTCCTTCCTAGTGCTTTAAATTTTATCTTGGTCTCCATGGCTGGTGGAACTTGTGGGCATGTATTACTTAGACAAATACTAGTGCCGTGGAGATAAGTTAGTGGTGGTGGAATCTGGTACTTTTTGATGTTATGGGATGACACAACCAATTTGCACATGAAGAACAGTGTGCTTTGCAAACTGTGTTAGTTTAAGCAATTATTTGTCTGTCTGTGTATTCCCTAGAATAGCATATGGCATTGCAAGGCTGGTAACAGCAGTGTTCTGTTCTCAATATTAATCTTTTAGGCACATAATTTTGTTGTTTTAATGGAACATGACTGTAGAAATAAAAGTAAAAGCCTATTCATAATTTTTATTAAAGTATCTATGTGATGAAGTGCCAGCTGTTGGCTTTCTGCCTGCTGTACCTTCAGTGAGGAACAAAATAGATTATTTTCTGAGGTGAGTGTTCTGAGAGTTGCGAAAAGCACAACAAAGTCAACAAAAGCTTTACTTAGTGGTTTTCTGACCTTTATATGTTCCAGGCTAAATGGAGGATGCTGAAAAAGGCTTATGTCATGGTTATCTTAATGTCCATGGTTAAGTGCAACTGCTCTTTGACTTCCTGCTCTGTGACATTTTAATAATTGGCAACCATATGAATTCTGCAGCATTACAGAAATAGTTTAATAATAGATGTGTTATAAAATTCTTTTTCTTTTTGTGAGCTTCACTAATGCAGCAAAGGAAGTTGCTAGGTAGCTTAAGCTTGATTTGTAAGGTATTTCTCAAGGGGCAATTTTCAAATCGGTTTTGGTATAGAAGAGGAATACTAAATTTAAGTATAAATACTGTATTATTTAAATATAAATATATACCTGATAATTATGAATTATTCATTTAACTTGTGTGAAGAATACAAAGAAATAGTTTTTGGTGGTGTGTTTATTTGTTTTTATTTTAGATCATCCCCCAGAAACAGAGTGTAATTTGCTAAAGCCTCCTTTCCATTAGGATTTTTCATAGGTATTCTGGCATGCTTGTGCCACCTAGGACTGTAAAGAAAGAAGATCAGTAATAAAACATTAAAACATTCTGAGTTACAAAAATCCAATGTTTGATTCTGTAAGAAATGACTTGTTGCTAAAATAATTGGAGATGTGTATTGGTGTTAGCTTCTGTGTCTATAAAGGTCTTTAATTTGTCCTCAAACCCATGCTCTGGGGTTTAAAGGTGGGATGTTGCCTGTATTCTGCCTTGAAGGCAAACTCAATCTCAAGTTAAGCTAGTCCTTTATAGAGAGCAAGAGAAGCTGACCAAGTTTCACTTGATTAAATGTTTCTGTCCAAAACATCAAACTGGCACGTGATGCTGTTGAAAATGCCAGTCATGTCAACTGATTTGGAAGGGCTCCAGCATATGGGTCAGTGTAGGGAAAGGGAGATGATACTGAAAAATCCCAAATACTCAAGATAAAGTCAGGGTGGATGTAAGATCACAGCTCTGCATGACTGTGGGTAACTAGGGCCTGCTGTGGGTTTTGAGCAGCAGTTTTAAGATGCTGTTGGAAAGGTGGTACAAGAAACTCTCAGAAGAACATTAGTTTTTCATTCCTCCATTTAAGCCCTTTCCAGCTGACTTTTTCGGTATTGGTTAACTGGATCAAACAGCCCCTTGTTACACATCACAGTAAAGTCATTGTGAGAAACAAAGCATGATCACAGAACCCATGACTGTTTTCCTCTGAAAACTCATGTCTTGGCTGTGTTTCAATAGTTCATTATTATTTAAGTGCCTGAGGGCTTATCTGCCTGCAAGACTCACATGAATGTTTTTTGTAGGCTAAGGTCATCCTTGTACAGGTACAATTCCACATTCCTGTTCTTTTAGCAGTAAGTATGATGTGTCCAGTAGTTCTTGTACTACCACCTGAAATCTTACTACATTTTGACAGTGTTCATCCTATGCAGACGTTAAAAATCCCTTGGAACTTGGTGCTCCCTTCTTGGAGATCCTGTTTTGAGGTGACAGATAATTTGAACACTTTCTTATTTCAAGCCAAAGGGACTCGTGAATTGGGCAGTAATCAAAGTAATGTCTTTGTAAGAAATGAACAGTTTATAAGCACATTAGTTGCTGTAACATTCAAAGTCACGGGTAACAGTGGTGGTATTTGGGGTTGACCAAAGCATAGTTGCATAATTCCTATCATAGAATGACATTTAATCATACTAATGATGGAGCAATTGAGAATTACTGGCACTTAAAATTAATTACGAGGCAAACATAAAAAGGAAAGGCGGAGGATGTACTCATTACTGCTGCTTCTGTTGGAGACTGCTTCTTCAGGGGATGTGACAGAGGTAATAGAGCTGTACCAGCATATTCTGCTGATGGTGATCCAGATGCTGAGCAAACATGCAGGATGTGTTTGTTAAAACTGCTTCTCTTCACTGATTCCAACTGTCTGTATTCATCTTTGAACTTCTGATTTGGTTGTACTGAAAATCTTGGATCAGCTGGTAAGTTGTCTAGGGAATTGGTTATATTAGGAAGCAAGTGGTCTGTTAGTGAAAACTAGTTCTGCTTTCTGTTGGAAATGCTGAATAAGGAAGCCATACAACTGGAAGGTTTTAAACTGTTGAGTATAAGACTTTGAATAGAAATATTACCAGCACTTCCTGAACATAATGTAGTATGTGTAATATTTGAGCCAGATTTTCTGCCTTGTGTACTACTTGCAGTATGGATTAAGTAGGTTGTATAACGTACAAACCTTCCCTCCTCCACCGGAGTGCAGTGAATGCCAGTTTGAAGTTGTCAGGCTAGTGCTGTGTGCTTTACAACTCCACTGACACAGGATCCTAAGATAAACTCAGCCTTCATTTAGTGAAATTTTTAGGCTTTAACAGCATGCCATGAAGTGAAGCAGGGAAAATGGAAATGGATTACAGCAAAAGTCTTCTGCATTCCTTGCTGTTTTCATGCTGTAATATTTATATCATAGAGGATCTCTCCCAAGCTCTGATTTCAAACTCCCATGTGGACCAAAAGCAACATTTTATATGGCTTGACAGAGGTCCCTTTTCACTAACTTTAAGTGACCTGAGGCAGATTAACATGCAGATTAATGTATCTGACAGTAATAAATCAGCTTTAGCAAGTACTGAGGCAGAGATTTGTTTGGCAGAGAGCTTGGATAAGATATGGTATCTGGAGTTACGTTGAACATTTATAGAGAATGATATAGCTGAGATGGTTGAAACATTTCCTGCTTTCTTTGTTTTTGTGCTGATGCATCTTTATGCAATTTAGCTGTAACTATGGAGTTTTAAGTCAAAGTTAGTGAGTGAGCCTATAAAAATGGAGGATTGTAGTTTAAATGGAATGCATGCATGTTGTCATCCTCTGTAAATGTTTGCAAGCTGCTGTGTAAGACACATACTCTAAGGACTTTTGTTCCCTCTTTGCATAAATTTATTATCTAATTTTGAGTTTACTTGAAGAAACAGCTTTCATGTTGATTACACATCTTTCTTGTAGGAATCTTGGCCTGTAACCTTCCCAAGCTTGAATAAAAACACCAAGAACTGGTGATGAATTTGAGATGAGAGAAATTGATCTGTGCTTCCTCATAGATAGGGCAACTGTTTATCCGAGAGCATTACAAATTAGTGTTAGGAATACTTGGTGGTTTTTGGGGGAATATTATTTTAGTGGTTAAGATAACTGCTGTGTGTTACTCCACAGGAAAGGTACAAGATCTGTTTGTTTCAATGTTCTGTCATGTTTTTCAGTACTGAGGCTTAGAAGAAACGTGTAGATTTCTGGAATGAAGTGGCAGTGTGAGAAGCCTGGCTTCCAAATTGGAGTTCAGGTGAGGGCTAGTTATGTGCAGGAGAATATAAATCAGTCAGAGATAGGACTTGAACAAGTCATTCTTTTCCCCTTGAGGAGGGAAACTAGCAGTGCATCAAGTAACTGCTAGGTTTGTTTTTTGGGACTTTTTTTTCCTGTGGGTTTTTTTTTTCTTCAGGTTTGTGAGTTTGTTTTTTTTTCTGTATGATTTTTTTTTTCATTTGTTTGCTTAGGGGTTTTCTCCCAGTTTTTCTTTAAATCCATGCTGTTCTGACTTTTGTCAATGAAAATCAGTGACATCAAAATGCTATGTGACTGTTTATAAACACTATCTATGAAAGAAGTTAAAAATCATAGCAGTAAACATGTTTTATCTAATCTGTACACAACAACGAAATTTGGGGCATACTGAATGTTTTGATTTTCTTTAGTCTCTGGAAAAAGGCAAGTTAATTCCGTTGAAACCTGAAATGCCAAAATAGTTATAACATGAACCAGTCAAACTAGAAATCCCTCTGGCCTTTCTTGTGGAGTTGCTGTTCTGAGCTTCTGCCCCCTGAGGCTGTTTGACCACCCTGTTGTGTGTTACCCACACTGTGATTTCTGCCCAGTGTGGCTCCAAGCCCTGCTACCCAGACATCTTGGTGTTCCTGTGCCCCACTTGCTCACTTTTCTTGCCCCTGTGTCTCACCCATGCACAGTGACAAGACCTGCCTGAAGGAGAGAGACCAAGAAGCTTGGGGCTGGTTGTGCTCAGCAGATTCTGTGTGTCACTGGCCCTCAGCTGGTGGGTAGTGTGGGAGTTGTGCTATGGAGCTGTTCATGGCAGGGTTCACTTGATGTGTCCCCTTGCTGCAGGATGAAATACTGACGTGCATATGCCAAGTGTGCCAGGTTGCAGCACCTCTTACTGAGGCTTTGACTGTGCTTTGTCCCTGACCTTTCTATTTATACCCTTTGAGCCTGAAGCCTGGCCAAGTTGCAGGACCACCTACCAGTCCCAGCCAAGCTGACCATTCAGGGGAGAGGGAGGAAACTTGGCAGCCATAGGGTTTTTCTGTCCCCTTGTCCTCTTACGTAAGTTGCTGGCCAGAGCATCTCAGGGCAGTGCCTACTGGCTTCTTGGATGCCTTTGGGGAGTTAATGGTATTGGTAGGGTTCTTTGCCTGGTGTCCCTGGAAATTTTTCTTTCAACCCTTATGCTTTCTTCTGCAGAGTTTTTAGTTTCTGTCTCATAATAATTTGACTTCTTTCCTGTTTGTTTTTGTTCATTAGGCCCTTTGCTGTCCTTCCTTAGAGAGTACTCTAAGGGTTTTAGTAAGGATGTCCATTCCCTAAGGAAGAAAATAGTTTCTAAGTGTGAATGTGCAAGCAGTATGTGGTAGATGTGCACTGGTATTCAGGGGCTTCTAGAGCTAGAGAAGGCTTCATGTGCTGATCAGGATTTGAGGGATTTATCCTGTGCATTTGTAGCTTCCCTGTGAATCCTTGTTCTGCAGCAAGAAGTTCCAAGGTTTACCTATTTGCTCTGTCAAAATGAAGTCCTTTTTGTGGACTTTGGGTTTGCTGTCTGCTGACTCCGTGACCTTACCTTGGTTGCTGGGGAGTGGTTCTTCGTTTTTTCTTGGTTTTGGCTGGTGCTGCTGTTGTTGTAGACATGAAGATAAGGAAATACTATGCTCTGTTGAAATCTTAACTGCAATTTTGAGCAATCAACTCTGGTTTTATATAAAATTTTCTTTGCTATTGCAAAGGAAGCCCTCTCTCAAATAATTTAGTAGATGCGTGCAATGTGGTATAAAACTTCTGAACTCGTACAGATTAACTGTCACATAATAAAAGTAGATATGAGATTTTGTATTTCCTAAATGCAGGGCTTGTTTCACTTCTTGTTTCCTTAGCTACAGCTGCCTGCTTATCTACCGAGGTCAGGACTTGCATGGTTATCTGGGCAGGTTGGTTGTCCTTCAAGATTTTGCTTCTGCTTTTTCTAACATATTAAATTCACAACACTGATAATTGATTTTTCTTAGGACTTACAACCTGTCAGTGTCTGCTTCTTTCCCCGAAATCGTGACTGCCACTACTGTGCTGTCAATACTTTCATGCTTTTTGTAAGTGTACCTGGGGACTTTACAAGTGGATAAGGCCATGTTTATGCTCTGTTTAGATCTGACCCCCTGAACAGAGTTCTCAGCTGGGTTTCCAAGTACATCTTTGGCATACAAATTAGTGGTTGGCTTCTACATGTAAGCACTTAGTCTCTGCTGAGGAGCTTGGTCTGTGTTTTCTGTCTGTGCACATCAGATGAATCTGAAGAGCTGTGTTGCGTCTTGGTCACAGCCATGGATACAATAGTTTGTCTTCACATCAAAATTACACTAGATAGCTTATTTTTCTTACAGAATGAGAACAAAATTATAGTAGAATGAGATCCTTTATTTGCTAACTCCATTGACAATAGGTGTTGTGTCAGCGTAAGGTATTTTTTCTTTTTTCCAGAATAGTTTATCTGAGTGGTTTTACACATATTGATGCCCCTTACAGGTGCAGTTGTGTTACAGTAAGAGTACCTTCAGTGAGTATTTGAAAACGGGGTCAAATAACTATTCAGTAGTTTGCTGACCCAGTTCTTGCTTTCTGCTTGTGTTCCTCCTGTCTGGGCTCTTGTCCAGGAAACCAACCGAAATTCCTACCCTTCCTACTCTTAAGATCCTGAATGCTTATCAGCTTGGCCATGTTTCCTTCCTGTTCTTAGGGTTTCTTAAAGAAACTGAATGTCTTGTATGACGGCTAGAGCTTCTTTCTGCAAACAGAAAGTGCAGACAGTGACTGCCTAGCTCCCTGCTTGTGTTTAGGTGCTGTTGTAGGATTGTACATAGGTGTGTGGAAGGCCCTTTGGAATGAAACAACACTGACTGGGTCACGCCAGCACAGAGAGTTCCCTCTTGGGGGAGAGAATGTTGCTGGTTGGTTGCTTTTCTTGGGACTGTTTCAGAGCTTGTTATTGTATTGTAATTTTCCTATAACACTGTAAAGACAACATTGCTCTTCAGAGTTGCAAAATAGGAGAAGGAATGGAAGACTCCATCCATGTTGTTACATTCTTGTTTGTGGGCAAAGAGAAAGTACCCTTTATGCATGTGTGTAAGTAAAGCCAAGAATTTATTGTTAGTATAATAGAAACCTTAACAGACTGACTCAATTTTTCTTTAATAATTAAGTCTAGACTACAGATTCTTAAGAGGAATGTTTCCTTACACACAGAAAAATGTTGCCAAACAGCTAGAATTGTAACATACACTTTCTGATTCCTGTCCCATGTCCTTGGTTTACTTTCACCCTTCCATTGCTGCTTTGGGTCTTTAAACCAGCAGCTTTGGACTGCTGGAGAGTGTAGCAGGAGGTTGTCAGCCTTGGGAGTCATTTGTTGAGAGAAGTATGATCTTGATTTTGCCCATTTTTTCTTTCTCCCTCTAGGATTCACTTGAGTTTTTTTAGTATGTTTGCTAATACGTTTTTACTCATCTTTCTTCATTGGTCTAAAGCTCCAGATTATGTCTGAATTTACTATGTATAGTGTCCTTTACGTATGTTAGTTACTATTTCTTTGTTATGCCTAAAGCCAGGTTGGTCCAGCTAAAGGTCTGTGTTCTTTTAACTGTGCATTAATAAGTTCTTTAGCTGTGGGGTCTCCTGGTGGGTGGCAAGGCTGTGCCCCAACCCATATTGCATGCCTGTATTGCTCTGTACTTCTCAGGGCCTCTCTTGTCATACTAGGCCTGTATTTCTCCACATCACTGTAAACTCCTCTTTCTGTGGAGGATAGCTACAGGTTGTATCACACCAAGGTAAACAAAACTAAATAACACCTCGTCAATTAGAAAAGCTGCTGTCACAGCTAAATTCACTAGAAGCCCAAGAAAAGTTCAGACAGACAAGCCAGACAAACCTCAATCTTTGGCCTTGTGGCTCCATATGGAACATTTGTCCTTTTGCAGGCTCCAGTAGTGCGGCATTTATAGGCCTGCATGGTTATGATTTTCCCCCTATTCAGTGTCCCCAGATCCCTGCATATCACTTGCAAGTCCAGGAAAGGTGTTGCAGACCCTCTTAGGACTCCAGGCTCTGGAGCAGGAGTGAATGATTCCTTGAGACATCCCCTCTTTTCTGTCTTATCCTGCCTTGTGGTGACCTGTGTAGGTCTGAGGGTAGCCAGTAGTACTTTCGTCATTCATATCCATTGTTGTTTAGCATAAGTGCTGTGCATAATACTGTGTTCTCTTTTGTGACTTTTATAATTACAGCAAATGCTGTATTCTGTCCATGATAAAGGCAGCCTGGATGTCTAAGTCCACCTTTTTCTGTTCCTGTGAAATTATGGTTTTATTCCCATTTTGTAATAAGATATTTTTATAAGTGTAAACATTGTGCCTGTTTCCCTTGAGGAATTTTTAGTCGCTGTCTTAGGAGTTACCTGCTGTAAATATTTTGACATAAAAATAATCTTTATTTTCCTTTAATAGTGCTGATTCTCCTTAATCCAATGTTACAATCAGTCCTCATTGTACTTAACAAGCAGTGTAGCTCTGTTATCAAAGGGTGGATTGCAGTTACATGCTTCAAAGCAGGGACAAGTTTATTTTTCTCACTGGAAGTATGTAGAAGTTAAGTTCTCCTCATTGCCACAGCTCACTTACAGCATTTTGGTTTTTTAGACAATTTCAGTGTGCCAGTGTGTGTTTGGGGAGCTTTTCTGGTTTTGTTTTTTGTTTAGGTTTGTTTGTTTGTTAACTTGGAAGAGACATGGATCATACACGTACACAGGTTTTGTATAGAACTTCAACCATTTGACTAAGTCTGTTTCTGACATAAATTAGATGCAGTCTAGTTGTGGTGGATCTGCCTCTTCTGCTTGAGTTTTGGTGGCTAGGAAAGAATCTGAAAGATGATGCACCACTTTTTTTGATCTTCGGCTGATACAATTCTATGGATGGGGGTGTTGGTTATTTCTACAGTGTTATTGTGGCATTTGTGCTACAGAAAAGTAGCAAATTTTTAGTTGCCTGACTTGTGGCAAACCAACATTATGGCTTTTGAGGAGAGGGATGTGTGCTGTTTTCAACAGAAAAAATGTCATTGCTTAGGGTAAGTAGAGTAATAACTTTGCTTTGTTCTTATTTTTTACAAATCTGGAAATGCAAACACTTTGTAGATCAAACCTGTCTGCCATAAAATAAAATACTGATGAGCAACCTCACAATTTCATGAATAAAGCTTACCAAGATTATCAAACTATAGAGCAGGTGTCCAAAAACTGGGAGGAGTGACACCTTTTTGCAACCAGTCCTCTGAAATCCTCTCTGCTCTGTGAAAATTAGCAATCTTGGTAAGGTGTCTGGTTTCCTATGCCAGGTGGAGTCTGCAGCTGGTCAACAGGTCATAATAAAGGCTGTGGTATGTACATATATAACAATTAAAGGCCAGGGCCAACAGATAACTGTCAGTTTTTAACAGGTTAGTAAAACACTGCCTTATAAAATACACAGAGTTAAAATTTTTGGGGTGGGGTGCTGCCCTTTGTCCCGTTGTCCACGTCCACGTGCTTCTCTGATAGTGCCTTGGGCTACTTGAGTTGGCATGTTTGATAGCATTTGCATCTTTCATGGCAAACGCTGATCTCATTCTCCTCCCTGGGTTAATGTTTCTCCACACTGTCACCTGGAATGGGTTGTGACAAACCCAGAGTGCCTCTGGGGAGGCAGCTGTGAGAGTGGGGCTCTTTAGTGCCCAAACAGGGGAGAGTGGGGCTGCCCCCTCTTGGCACCAGCCAGCCCTTAAATCTGCTCCAGTGGTGGCATCTAAGTAAAGAGATGTCCAAGCAGGCCAGTGAGAAGTGCTGCAGGCTGCTGTCTGAATGATTTGCTGCTTGAAGTTTGCCCCCTGAAACGTGTGTATTCCTCTTTGGTTTTAAAAGCACAGTGGTAGTGTTTGTTTTTGTACAGCTGCTCCAGGCCTTGGAGCACTTTCCTGAGTTATAAAAGATCTCAGTTCAGTTCTTAGAGGGTCAAAGTTGGCCTTCCTAGGAGAGTGTTGTACCTGCCAGGGTAGAAGAAGGTTTGCTCTCTTGGTGCTGTCTTGGTACCCTTTACATTCCCATGCAAAGCTCCTCTGCATAGAGGAGCTAAATGAATGTAACCTCAGTTTAGTGGTCTGGCTCTGGATCTCAGTGCCTGTTCTAAATACCTTGGTTTCTGCATCTTCACCCAATGCTTTTGTGAACTGGGTGTCCTTGAGGCAGTAAGTAAAAGGATGTATTCTAAATTTTCACTTAAGAGGAAAGTAATGTTTAATTCCAGTCTTTCACTTTTAGACAGTCTGTGATCCAAAGTGTTAGTAACAAAAAGGAACTGCATCTTTTTGTTGTTGGCAACTGTGAAGTAAGTCGGTGTGAGAAGCATGTCATAGAAATAAAATCATAAAAGGGCAAAAGATGGGATGTGTCCCACTTGGAGAAAGAAACTGAGCCATTTAATGAAAAATGAAGCAAAAGCAAGTTTTCCAGGTCTGGTCTGTGGATATTTGTGGAATGTGATATGAAAAGAGCTTGAATTTCTGTTCTTAGTTTTGTATTGCTTTTGTGACAGTTCTCTTGGGTTTGGTTTATTAAAGAATAAAACTAATTTACAGCAGTTATCCAGTCTGTAAGGACCGGACATTGTGCACTGGGGGTGGGCCAACCTCCGACATAACACTTAACCCAGCTACAAAACCCGGGGCCAATTTGCAGTACAAATTGGACAAATGTTGTAACAATGTAATGGGATCCTCTGAAATGGAAGCATTTTGCTAATGTAGGCAGGCTGCTGGCTTGTTCCCTTTCTTTGGACCCAAATGCATCAGAATGTGCCTGATTGTTTGCCTCTGCAGCCTGCTGTGAAATAGCTTAGGCTGAAGCGTCCAGTGACAGTTTACAAGTTACAAAGACAGCTTTTTGGCCACTGACCCTCTGCGGGAGTCTAAGCTTTGTTTTGTAGATGCCTCTTTATCTAGGGAAATTACATCAAGAAAAGAGGTGCTGGATTACTTCCTCATTGTTCCTCATTGTTAAAGATGACCTCCAAAGAATTTTTACAGCCTGAGTCATACTTGTCCTTTAGGGTACATTGAGAAAACAAGGTCTTCTCTGAGATTTTCCTCCTCCTCCCTTTCATACATACCCTTGTTTGCTTTGGTTTTGACTGTAGTTTGAGAATATTTGTATTGTTAACTGTGAATGTTTAACTCCTCGATTGAAAAAGACAGCTCAGTTGTTGAAAGATTCTAAACAAAACAACCAAACAAAAAAAAACCCAACCCAAAACCCACATAGATAACACTCTTCCTCTTTCCCTTACATTTATGTGCATTTATGTTGTACTGGTGCACACCTGATTTCCCCTGTGAATGGACCAGGGCTGCCACGGAGGCACAATGTCAAAAAAAGTGTACCTCCCCCAAGAAAACCCAAAGCACAAACCCCAACACCTTGCCAGCAGCTCACTGCTGAGCATCCCTGCTGGTGCTGGGGAGCGAGGGAACCAGATGGGTGATAGGGTGATGCCGTTGTCACCTGAGAATAATTCAAGCTTTTGTGTGGTGGTACTGAATGCTCTTGGTGTTACTATACCATTCGGGAGGGACTACTCACGACAGAACCTCCCTACCAGAAGATAGCAGTAGAAATACAATGTGCCAAGAAAGCTACATTTCGTTTAGTATACCTTATTTCAGTCAAGGTAGCCAGAATCTATTTTTCATAGGCACAAAATTCCCCATCACCCTACATAAGCTGTGTTCTTATCACAAAGTGCCCATGAGTTGTACTGGGAGTGCTTGCTTTGCCTTTTTCACTTGTGCTAGCAGTTCAGGAAATGGAGTTGTGCCTATTTTGTTACTAAGGTCTTGTATAATCAGCTTTGGATTTGGTGCAGTTATTGAGCCCATCAGTGGTTTACTGTTCAATCAGCTTTGCCATTCCACTGGCATGGTTGTATTCCCCCAGTGATGCTATTGTGGCTGTCATGCTACATGGACATGGGCAAGGCAAAGTTTGTAGATTGACAGGGTATCTCTTACGAGACTTTTCAGGCACTCGAGCCCTTCATTAAGCGTTAATGAATGTTCAGAGAAATGCGTAGCCTGAAATTTTCATGATGGCCCTCTGTTCTTTCGATAACTTCAGTTCTGTTAGGGAGAATGGGCTAACTTATGGAGTATCATGCAGTGTATACATTGCTTATGCTGCTTTAATGGATGCTTTGAAAGAGGATTAGCAAGGAAGGAGCATACAGTGATGCCACTGGCAACCTGAACAGGAAAGTTTCTGTCAGAAAGGCAGTTGGGAGGGGAGTGTAGGGGGATGCAATTTTCATTAATCTTCCAAATATCAGCTACAGACAGAATGGAATACCTTTCAAGGGATCATTCTTGTGCTGCTTGTAGAAAAGAACATAATGGTAAGAGCTGAATACCAGAGATTGCTTTGCTTAGGGGTAGTGGGAAGTAGTCTGACCATCCAGGACTGTTTTATCCTAAAAAAGGAGAGATAGATCTTTTAGATTTGATTGCAAACACTATTGTTAGTGTGCTTTCTTTGCTTTGCTACCATGTGACATCCTTTAGCTTAGATTGTAAACCAGTCCTTGTGCCAGGTGAGTCCTGGAAGGTTAGAAGGGCTGTAGTGCTTATCCTGGGGAATATCTTACAAAGAATAATAGCATTATCCCTGGTGCTTAGGTTTGTGTAACTACTCTTCCCTTGTCATGTGGAGGAGTGAAACAGTGTCCTAAATATGCTGCAGTTGTGGATGTTGACTCCTGTGACATTGCACAATTGCAGTGAACTGCTGAAATAGTATTGCTTTCTGCATCTGTTTTTGGAAGGGTGGCAGGTGCCCGTCTTCAGCCTCAAAGTGGCACTGACTGTGCTCGCTGTGAGGTCTGTGGTGGCACCGCAGCAGCATTTTAACTCAACTAAGGGAGTGCCTCATTTCGTGTTTGTAGGCTGTGTTTAGAACTGTGGTTGTATTAAACTGGTAAGTCCTTTCTGAAAGCTGACTTAGCATTTAGAAGTTTTCTGTGTTAAAAAAACCCCACCACAACAAACCAAATTCTGTAGATGCTTTTCTCAGCTTATTTTAAGCACAACAGGAACTCACTGATTCATCTAGATGCTGATAGTATGCTTATTATGTATGCAGTCATTAAGCAGATTTTAAATTGTACATGACAACTTCCTCTTTAAATGGAAGCTAATTTTAATGAAACCTTTAGTTTGCATGCTACAAAAAAAGTTAAAGAACTTCATATATGAGATTTATAATCTCAGTGAAACACAAAACAATATTTTCTGAGACCCCAAGTGTTCTATAGCTTTCCATTTTCTCGTGTTTGTTTTCATGAACTGCAGTCTTAGATTGGGGCAATAAGTCCCTTTACAATGTTTCAACCATCAAATTCTGTCTAGATGGTACTGACCATACTTAAAACTTCCTAATTCCTTTCTAATTTCCTTTGCTGTTCCTAGCCTCAGACTGCTATCTCTCACATGTGACCAAATAGTTGAGGCTTTCATAGTACGCTTAAAAAGAACAAAAAACCAGTAGTGATACTTTTGGACTATGTTTTAGCTTGCTTACCTTTGCATGCTGTTTCAGGGCAAGCATATGTAGCACTAAGAGGATCCTGCATAAATGATGGAAACATCTTAGTTCACTGAACAATTCCAGTGTAATTTCAAGAAACAGCAGCTTCTGTTTCTGCAGAGCTCTCAAGTTCAGCTCTGCTGCTGAATGCAAGTCTGACTCTCTGGAGGTGAAATGCCTCTTTTATTTTTAACCTTAGTGAATGCTTGGCAGTGAGTGCTAGTGAAGTAAATCTTCAGGGCCCGATTTAAAAGTCTCTTGGCATTCCTGTATCTTCTTGTATTAGAAGAACCTTTCGCAAGCATCTTGGCTAAATGTGGTTAAGCCTGTTGTGTGATTGTTACTGTGTCTCAGAGCATTGCTCCCACAATGTCACCGAGGTGATGTAAGGACAGGCTGTTAGGCAATAGAGTTGGTGATGCAGCACAGAGTGGCAATTCTATTGCTTAAAGCTGGTGGAAAGGAGAACTAGTAAAACTTGCTGGTTAAACGTCTAATGCAAATTGCACAATCGGTGGAACTAACTAGGGCTGTTTCAACTAACTACCTGTTTGAAGTGTTGTGTGGGATGTCAGGTAGGGGTGTGTCCCTCGGTGTGTGTAACTGTTGTTTATGAACAGCTGCTCTGCTTGATGGCATTTTTTTTTGTTTTCACTAGAACTTCAAATTGGTACAGGGGACTTGTTGTGGTCTAACCCCACCTGGCAACTAAGCCCTGCACAGCCACTCGCTCACTCTGCTCCAGTAGAATGGGAGAGAGATTCAGAAAAGTAAAAGAGAACCTGTGGGTTGAGGTAAAGCAAAAGCTGTGGATAAAGCAAAGCAAACCAAGGAATTTACTCACCACTTCCCTTGGGCAGGCAGGTGTTCAGCCATCCCCAGGAAAGCAGGGCTCCATCACACATAACGGGTACTTGAAGTGTACAGCTCTACCCCAGCCAAAACCAGCATAGTACTGTGCTGAAATTAGTCTCCTATAGGTTGCCTTTTAAATTAAGATACCCATAAGCTTTGTTTCAAACTGTAGTTGTTGTTGCATACTCTTTTCTCTCTTAGATCAGTTTTGCCAAATGGCAGTGTAATTATGTCTTCATGTTTCGGGCATAAAAATAGAATTGTTATTTGGCTGCTTGAAATATGACAAAACCAGTGAAGATTTCAGCAGTTCTATGGCTTTCTAAGTATTTGTTCTTGTTCTTGAAATCTCCTTGCTCAACTTCTTCATTGAGCTTCCTGTGTAATGCTGTTAAACCTCATCTTAATTCTCCTGTGACTGTCGTGTTTACCAAGTAAACAGCTGTGGCCATCTCAGATGTTCCTTCTCAGATGGAGGTTGCTGACCCTGTAGTGAAGGTAGCAGGAAGGTGGGCACACCATCTGCTCTGCTGTCGGATTGTCAGCGTACCATCTTGGGTGATTAAAGCCCTGTGCCATACTGAACTCAGACAACTTGAGGTGTCATTTAGTTCTGCAAAGTCTGTTACCTGCTCATTAGCAGCTCTCTCCTCTGAGGATTGCCAGGCAGCTGAGGGGATATAATATGGCAAAATGCTGCAGCAGAATTAACTATAGCCCATTTGTCACAGCTGAGAATTATCTTGCAGTGATCATATGTAAATGAAATTAGTTCCTGTAAGGACAGAATAGACTATTTATTGGCGTTTTGGAGGTGACATTTTATTATAAGACTGCCAATATCAATTCCCCATCTTATATTTTTAATTTTCTCTTTTACATTATGACAAATTTCAGCATCTTTTATTGGGCACTAAAATTTCAATTTAATTATGCATCCTGGCAAGTTAAAACTTGTTAGATGGATTATCTTAATGTTATGTGTTAGTCACATCTGAGTACTTAGATGCTAGAGTAATAAGAATGACACCAAGTGATTAGTGCAAAACGAATAGAGGCTCATTCAAAGTGATTCTGAAGCCTCAGCTGAGGCTTCATTATTGTAATTTGCTCTGATGCTTTCTGGCACTCAGATTGCAAAGTTCTCTGGATATTGTGCCTCCCAAGGCTACCAGTGTCCAAGAGGCATCTTTGGCTGGCTATTGAAGGGGTAACCAATAATACTGTTGGATGAAGGCTCATAATAACTGTCGTCATTAATTTTCTGCAGATTTAATCAAATCTTTAGCATTTTGAGTTAAATTTACCCTGAATCCTTTTTGCAGTGTTGTAAGTGTAAATACAATTACTTTTCTGAGTAGAAATCATGGGTTATGGTTTTCTGGGGGAATTGCCTGTCTGATTGCTCTGATGGAATGAACGGTGTTTAAATCTGTCTGCTCTAATTCCTTACACAAGTAAAGGTACAAGCCTATTGCTGGCAGTGATTGTGAGGATGTTAATTTAAGCAGGAGAAGCTTAATTGCTCTGTGTACTACTGCCCTCCTTGCAGTCTGTCTAAAATTAGTTGCTGCATGAGCTCTGCTTGCTTGGTATTACCTGAGCAGCTGCACTAGTACTTAAGGTCCTACTTTTGGTGAATCCTAGCCCAGATGATTGAGCTTGGGTATGAGCCTGATATGCATAAAAAGCTGATAATTGTAGAGTACCTGTGATAAGGAGTTAATTTCTAACTAGTATTAACAGCCCCGTGTCGGCAGCTTTGTAAAAATAATTTCTAAAAAAATGATAACTTTATAAAAAAGAAGTTCTATGAGGCTCACTTTCTATCGTCTTTCAAAGTTGTGTTTAACTTGTGTTAGGATGTGAAAGTGTTAGTGGTCTCAAGATGAGAATTCATTGTCCAGCAGTGTAGAAATCTCTGTAATTGCTCCTGTGGGAGTTTTGGCACATAGAAAAGCAGTTGTCGTAGCTGTTTGGTAGCTTTTAAGCATGCTCTTCTTCCAGCCAACTTTTACACCCTTCTTTTTAACTTCAGTTGAGTTATATAAACTGTTTGTCTTTCAGAGCCAACACATAATCAGCCAAACTGAACCAAGAGGAAAGAGAGTATTTGAGAAGGCTCCCAGCATCTCATGAATGAACTAACGGAACTCGATAATGCTGGTTCTCCAGAGCCGGGTCTACGGCTCAGAAGAGGACACATGTCTGACCCTGCAACAACACAGGCAGCCTTTGGAGAGGACAGCTCTCAACAGAGCCTTCTTTTAGTGGAGCCACCTCTGTCTTCTGATCAGGAAAATGTAAGTTACATGATTTAGGTTTGCTGGGAAAAGTGAGTTGTGGCATTAGTGCTTCGGTGTTGGAATTAACTTTCACAAAGGTGGACAGTAAGCCTTTTAATGCCTGCTAAATAATTGTAATAATACCAGGAAGATTCCAGAAATACTCAGTTGAATGTATGGGAACTTGAATGACAAGACTGGGCATAACTGTAATTTTACCAACTTTTATATTTTTTGTTCCATCCTCAGAGAAATGGGATTTGCACTGATTAGTTCTCTGCTGAGTTGCTGCTCATACAAAAAGATTTTTGTTCTGTAACTTTCAGTTAATTACACGTGAAAGGAGAAGATATATTTACTTTGGCTGAATGCAATCAGAACCTTGGCTAATTGCTATAATTTTGGAGGACAGAAAAATCCATTTGCAAGCATTCTTGTTGGAAGAATGGCCATGCTGGATTAGACCAAACATCCACAGTGTACAATAGCCTGTTTCTGGAGAGTAGCCAGTAACAGATTCATAAGGAGGAGCACAAGGGTGGGGAAGCACAGTGTGTTACTTCCCTAGAACACTCTCCCAGTCTTTAGCCATTGATGGCTTGCAGATTTTCTGAGCCAGTGGCAGTGTCTTTAAATTTTTGGTGCGTGAGCCTCTGTAAATTTCAGCAGCCACAACATCCTGCGGAAAGGCGTTCGGCTGCTTAATTAGGTGTTACACGAAGGTAATGTCCAAGCATTGGACAGAAGTGCTTTCTGGTTAGAGAGTTCCAGAATGCTAATTAGTGCTTCTCCCAGGATATATTCAGATGGATATCAGCACAGTTAAGTGGAAGAGGCATTCATCTTAGGCTCACTATTAAATTTATCATGGATTAATGACTTTACTATATCAGCGCAGTCACAGCAACTGTGTGGTTTTAGCCAGCAGCAAAAACACGCCGGTGCTACTTAGTGTATGTTGGGCTGTGCTGTAATTGCATTTGCCACAAATTCTGGGTATGTGCATGGACCACTGTCACAGATCAGCTGACATGAGAACTGGTATGAGCCTGTCTTAACTGGATGAGTTTGAGCCCTTACAGCATTTAGTTTCAAGTGTTCTTGTAATGAGAAGAATCTGTCAGGACAGATATTCATGGCTAGTAAGCCAAGCCAACACACTGTAAGTTGTACACAGTTCTCTAGGACATTCTCAGAATCACAATAGAAAATACCCAAAGTCTTTTTCCGTTCTGTGGAAGGTTGTGATGCATGTGTATGAGGTGCAAAGTCTTGGCCAATAGCTGAATTCCCTAACGTTAAAAAAAGAGAAGTTGTGCTGTCACATGTTTGGAACACACATTTATCTGACGTGTGTTTGGGATCATCTGTTTTGAAGGATGTTTTCATTCTCACCTCTGATTTTCCTGGTTGAGTAATGGGAGTTACCTCCTGCCTATAGATGGAATAGCCCAGAGTAAAAGCCCATAGTTGATTATGTTACTTAATTCTTTCTGTACATTTGCTTAGCTAAACAGAAGAGGATGAGTCAAAGTGTTTACTTTTAAAATTTTGGAAATAAAATGGCTTGAATACTTTCATTCTCTCAGGCATTCTTAGCATATGTTATTTTTTTATTTTTGTTTGCTTTCATCTGTATGATAAAAGTATGTGTTTCTTTTGTTTTGGCTCACTACAAATATTTATCTATCTTGTGTTTGATGTCTTTCCCTGGCCTTCTAAAATGCTGTCACAGAAATTTGTTGTTGCCATTTGGGCCTTGCTGTTCTGTCTTAATCTGCATCACTTTCTCTGCTTTATATGGCCTCCTGCTTTTTTACTTTTTTTGAGCCTTTTATTCCTGTCCTGTGTGAGTTCTTTTTAATAGTGTGATGTATTTAAAATATTTTTCATCTTAAAAGGCTGAATAATTGATGCTTCTGATGGATCATCCCAAAGCACTCTGCTGTCAAAAGTACCAATATTACCTTGCCAAATGGCCTTTATTATGTGATATTCTGCAATGTTCTAAATAGTCTGGAAAAAACATTATGCTGTATATCTTCCTCTGTCTTGTGTAAGCCTCAGCACAGCTGTTACTCAAATGTCAGCTGGGATTCACTCTTTTGCTCTACTGTCCATTCTGGCTTTGTGCAACTGCCTCAGTAGAGATCACTTATTAGTTCAAAAGCATAATTTTCCTCTGGCCTTGATGAGGTTCATGTTTAGATAACAGTAATGTAAGGTTATTGTTCTTGGCTCAGTGGCAGTAGTACTTGGGCACTCAAGCTAAAGACAGCCTTATAAAAGGACTCAAGTGGTACCCACTACATTAGTATTCCAGGGGCTAAATTGCAACCATGATGCAGCCAATGGTAGCAATTCCCATACTGGATAGGAAGGTGGATGAGAGCTATACAGTGTCTTGATGGTAGAGCCAGCACCATCATTTAATGTGCTTTTCAATGCTTCTACTTAGGAAAAGGTAGTATCATAATAGAGATGTATTCTAATAGATACAGTACTTCCCCCAAACGTACTGGGCCTAAGACTTGAGGTATTAGTGTAAAAATGCGTGAATTTTATCCTGTGATAGTACTGCATTGTTTACTTTTCCTGTCACCTCCTATTACCCTACTTACATCATTGCAGCTGCTTTATTTACATAAAATCTTCCCCAAGCTCTCCTATACAAGACTGCTTTCCCTCTGCTCCACTTATAGGACTAAGCAGTCTGAGCTCTTAAGAGGTAATAGTTGAATTTGATGCATTATTTTCATAGCCTTTTCTAAGGAGGTGGAAGCATGCCATTATGCTCAGAATTGTTTTCCATCTCCCTCACAGCTTGCACTGTATACTATGTATTTGTAATTTTGATGGGCCAATATTGGTCCTTATTAGTAATAAAGCATTTTTTTGCAGAAGGAAAATGGAGGTGATATTAAGAAATAAAATTTACTCCTAAAAGGTTTCTTTCTGAGGCCTTTGACCCTGGCACCAGTAACCTACCTGGGAGCTTGCATAGCTGTGAACTAAAAATTACGTTAAAGATCTTACTTTCTGTAAATAGTGGCATTCACTGAATATACAGAGCAAAGATTTACTTGCCATATTGAACATGCTTATTCAAAATAATAATAATAAAACATCTGCATCCTTCTGCCAGTGCTGTTAATCTGCCAGATTTACAATGATTCTTATGAGAAGATATCAATCCTATAAAATCAATATCCTTTTACACTTGAACATCTCAGCTGGTATTTTATTCCATAATTATCAGCTCTCTCCTAGAGTGCATGTGTTCATAGATTATCCCCTCTTCCAAGTACTGGTTCTGAAGAATAGATACACATCTTAGTATTTTGTTTAAATATGCAGTTAGACTAGTGACATGTCAGTGGTGAACCTTCTGCGACTTGAAGAAATAGTGACAGTTTATCTGCATGTTAAGTATTTGGTGGTGAGAAAAGGATCAGTCAAACTGCATTATTTTTCATGTTCTTTCAGCATCCTAAACTTTTCTCAGGTTTACATGTGTTGTGTATGTGCTGATAAGGCATTTTTCAGGAAGTGCTTCCCTCCTGTAGGATACTGGATTGCCTTGCTTTTGGGACAGCATCCTTTCTCCTGTCCTAGAGTGTCTGTATCTTAACTGCCTTTGTAATTCCAGCAGTGATAGTTCCTAAAGAAATCTCTCTTGCTGTGGCTTTGTTAAGCTGACACAATCAAATGCATGTGACTTCTCACAATGTGATGAATGGGCTCTTTATGCAGCCCTGAAACCCTGTGCTTGACTCTTTCCCTTTGTACTTTAACCTGTCAGTGACAGAAGGTAAACAAAAGAACCAGTTTCTTTTACCTTGATTTCAAGTCGTCGGGTTTTCCTGTGCTTGGATGATGATTCCTTTCGTGTTTCAGGCAGTTGAGCTGCATAGTGCAGTTGGCCTGTGTGGCACCAAAATGTGCCCGTGAAATGGAGACCTTGTTGCTTTAAAGTGTTTGAAAACCTACAGTCGGGGTTGGTGAGGAGGTCTGTGTATCGCTGGAGTCATCTGAGTGGGCAGAAGAAATTTGGGTAAATATTTGTCTGGATTGCTTCTCAGGGAGCATGGGCTTTGACTTCAGGGGGCACTTAGTTGACCTCTGACAAATTTCAGATCTCCGTGTGGCTGCAGGAGTCTTTCTAGAGTGCAAATACCAAAGTGACTTGAAGCAGCGAGGTAGAAAGATGTAACAGAATTTCAGGTACAAAAGAGAATTTTTAGAGTAATTGAAGGTGAAAAAATGACTCGAGGCTTTTAGCTTAAATCCTAGAACTTACTCAAAGCCTTTTCTGTTACAGAAGTGTGTGCATGTTAGTTGCACAAAGAGACTGCAGAAATGATTTTAGTATTGACAGAAGGGTGCATGTAAATAAATGGGATCGTCAACCTGTCTTTATGGTGCATGCCATCTGATTGAAAGATGGAGGTTGTCTTGAAGGTCAGAGGTAGACATTTGAGTCATTCTGAAGCTGATGTTTGTAAATTGCCTGAAATTTTATCCTTTATAGATCTACTTGCAAGTTACTTGCTCAGTTTGAAATCATTTAGCTTCATTTTCAGTCTGGCATTTTACTACTAGTATTTTGGAGTTATGATTAAAAACTTGGCATCTGATGCAGTATTTTCCTTCTTCCTGCATTGCATATTTTGTTGGTAGAGGGTCATTTCTGAGTGTGAATGGGAGAGGCCTGGCAAAATAAATTTCGAAGTCCCAGCAAAATACATTTACTTCTGTTTTAAAGCAGATTATGTTCCAAATTTGTTGTTCTCTAAACTTCTTTACCACCTCTTCCTTTCCTCCATTTTTGCAAATCTTGGGAAGGAGTGTTATTTCAGTGAAAGCATGCGAGTTGACATTTTACTGCAGATCAAAAGATCTTAACATCTGAATTTATCCTTCACTTGTTTTTCTAAGCACTGGAAGTAATGTGTATTTTACTCAAACTGCCAGTCACTGAAGTAAGTGCTTGAATTTAGTAAATATGCCTTTTTTTTTTTTGTACAGCAAGGCATTTTTGGGTACACCCCAGAGCAGAGCATCTCCAAGTGTTCCCACTCAAACAGTACTAAGGCGTGGTATACGTTTATGGAGATGGTTTCCAGGTCCACAGGCTTGAGCTGGTCAGGTGCTGATGCATCCTTCACTGACAGTTGATGTGCCTGCATTATTAACAGACTTTAACAGCTTGAAAGTCTGCAGAAAAGACAAACTGATGACCTGGTCAACCATGAGTAGGCAGTGCCCAGAAGGCTGGTAACCTGCGTGAAACAGCCGTGTGTGTCTCTCTCTGCTCTCTCTCCCAGAAAACTCTCGTTGCATTCACAAGAAGTTTGTCATAGTTGGTTGAGTTGCAGATGGGTTCAGCTGTCTCCTGTTAGTGTGGAGTGTTTCAGCTCTTGGGGAGGGGAGGTGTTGGTACTCAAGAGTTTGCTGCCTGCCAGCAGGTTTTGTAACCATTGCCTGCTGGGCTGTGTTTTGAAACTAGGAGAGGGGGGAGTGGTTTTGTTTATCGTTCACTGGCACAACTGTTTCCCTGGACAAGGGTTAGATTCCATGGGCTTTGCCTTTGTTCTCCTGGAGATCGTATCTCTCTGATTTGAGCAGCAGTGGGTCGGCCTTTCATAGTGATATAACAGAAAACAGTGTTCTACTGGTGGGTTAACTTGCATCTTCTTCCAGCTGTTTGGGATTGATTGACTCTGATGTTAAGTTCAGCAGTACACTTTCAGTCTTTGATTATTTTTTTTAGCAGAGCGTTTATTTTTCCATTAGCCCAGCATGCTTGTTTTCTTTTTTCTGCTGTCAGGATTAACAATGGCAAAAGAGCAGAAAAAGGCACGTGAGACTCTTCTGCAGTAGAAGCAATTTCTACAGACTCTCCCCTCAAACTGTACTGATGAGCACATTGAGGCTTTTGGCCCCTGTCAAATACTGGGCATTGACAGAAAATCAGTAGTTGCTGCTGCTCAGGGATTCAACAGACCCTTTTCATCTGAAGATATTTAACAAGGGAGCCAGTTCTAATAAGGGTGTATCAGCAAGGCTGGTGAAGCCAAAATGTGACTTTGTCCTAAGTCTATTTGCTAAATGAGTTTTGAATGTTAGTGCTTTTTTTTAATGAGTACCAGCAAGCAGTCACCCATGACCAGATGTATAAAGCTGTTTCGAAGTGCTGTATTAAATGGACTGTATCTTTTATAAGAAGGTGACCTACAAAGGAAAAGTACTAAACTCCAGGAACCTCCCAGTACTTAACATTTTGACCAGCAGGCTGAAAGGGTTTTTGGCACAGTGCTAATGACAAACATTTTTGGTCCAGTGACAGCAAACCCAGCTTTGCACACCCTGCTTAGAGGGTGAATATGGTTAGCCTTTTGAAAACTGTGGCGTGGCTGTGTTTACAAGCCTGTCAGAATGTGAATTCTAAAGGACAAAGCTGTTATTTTAGAATAACTTGGTATGTGCAGAAGTCAGGGAAAGTTTTGAACATAAGGTGATGAGATTCTGCAAAATGGGCAACAGGCTTTTAGGAGAAGTGGTGTGGCACAGCAGCACCTATTGCTGCTTTCCCCTTACGAAAGGCTGGGGGAGGACTGGGATAAAGGTCAGTTGACAGAATGGGCACAGAGCAAAAAAGCCATCTGGGGAGCTAAAAAGATTGATACAGGGCTGCGATTAGAAAAATAACATTTTTGCATTAAAGGCTTGAACGTATCTTGGCCATTATGCTGAATGCTCTCGAGTTACTGAATCTGGCACGCTGCCCCAAGGAACATTAAATGCCTTGAATGTCATGTTAAGCACTATTAATCATTCATCTGATGAGATCAAGATAAACAAGAGCAAAAACTCCGAGTCATGTCTAGACTTTGTGACTTCAGTTTAATGTGGGGGATAACGGTGGTATTGTAAATGCAGCAACATATGTTTTCTAACTTGCATTTTAAGAAGAGAATAGTGTATAAGTACTGTGTCGTATAATATCCCATGACTCAGTGTTAATCAAGACATTTGAGTTTTCTGGGCAATCTCACTTGTGTTACAATGATGTAACAATTGTGTTTTGGTACCAAGGCAGAGAATTGTGTCAGGACACATGTAAAGAAGAGAGTGGGGGAGTGATGTCAGCAGCTGAAGGGAGCAACAGTGTTAGAACAGATTCAGGCTGCATCATGTTTTGGAAATCCCTATGATGGTAGGTTTAGGCCACTAGTAACATCTTCTTGGTGAGTTGGCATCACAGGCCATTGAACTTTGGGACGTGGGAGTTCATTCATTAACTCCAGAGCTTAATACTACATAGGTATGTGCATGGTCAGTTAGGTTCTTGGGTAACTGAATAATGATGCTGTCTGAAAAGGAACCCTAAACCAGAAGATTTCTGTGCTTTCTGGGGTTTAGGAGAGTTTTATTGCAGTTACTAGTTGTCGTAGTTTCGACTTAGGTAATTTTCTTCCTGGTAGCTGGTACAGTGCTGTGTTTTGGGTTTAGTATGAGAATAACATTGGTAACACACTGATGTTTTAGTTGTTGCTAAGTGCTACTTACCGAAGTCAAGGACTTTTCAGTGTCCCCTGCTCTGCCAGTGAGGAGTGGCACAGGAAGGTGGCAGGGAGCACGGCCAGGACGTCTGACTGGAACTGTCCAAAAGGTTATTCCATACCATAGAACCTCACACCCAGTGTGTAAACTGGGGGGAGTTGGCTGGGAGCTGCTGATCATTTCTGGGGAATGGGCTGGGCATCAGTCAGTGCATGATGAACAGTTACATTGTGTACCACTTATCTGTCTTGGGGTTTATTCCTCTCTTTCTCCCCTTTTTATTGTTATTAATACAGTAATATTTTACTTTATTTCAGTTATTAAACTGTTCTTATCTCAACCCACGGGTTTTACCTTTTTTTCTGATTTTTCTTCCTGTCCCAGTGTGGGGACAGGCAGAGTGACCAAGTGGCTCTGTCGTACTTCATTGCCAACTGGAATTAAACTATGACACTGGTGTTACTGGTTAACATATGCACTTCTTCAAATCCCATACGTGCAACCCAGGAAAGCTGTCAAATTTCAGAAAGTGCAGTCCTGAAAGCTGCAAAAAATTTTGAGAATAGAGCAGTCTGTTGAAGTGATCAATAGCATAACTTTCCTTAATCCATGCCTAGCTGGGTTCTTAGGCTCCTTGGTAACTTATGAATGCTACTAAAAGGAGGGCTATAGATGATTTGACATTTGGCTGATGTGTGTTGAAGAGAAACTTGGCTTTGCACATGATCCATGGAATGTATTCTGTAGTGGATCGCAGTAAAACAGGAGCTGATGCTCCCTTTGTTTCTGTTGCACTAGCTTGAGCCCCTTAAATCCCCTGGTTATCTGCACCAGCTTTATTATCTAATAGGAAGGTCACTTAGCAAAAAAAGTGGGTAATTTCTGCCAGATTAGTATTGGATCAGCTAATCAACCCAAGGATCAGAGGGATATAAGTGCCAGTGGAAGGGAAGATGGGGGTGAGGGAGAAGAGGACCACTTTTGACAGAGTGAACTTAGATAGCTTCATTGAGATTTGATTTATGTTTCAGTTTGTGCACTCTAATGAACACAGATAGATGGCGCTTTCTGAAGTGATGAACCAGAACGTGCTTGTCACCTGTGCAAACAGCAGTCATGTGCAAACTCTGAAACTTTCTAGAAACCTTTAGACTGACATCAAGAAACTACAGACTTCAAGAAAATAGACTTTTACTGCTTGAAGTCCAGAGAACACAACTTTTGAGAAAGTAGAAAAAGTGTTTCTGGACTCTTATTCTGCAATTGTGCCTTGACTTCTGACAGGCTTTTCCATAGTAAGGACATTATTAAACAGTGTGTCTGTTAACAGATTTGAGAGTGATAGTACAGAAACTGTTAATGCATGTGAGAAGAATAAGCTGTTGCAGTAGACAAGAGAAGTATTTTGTACTTACTAGAGCAGATTTTACTGCACTTTCCTCTGTAACAGGATCTTTGGCTATGTGACATTTTTGGACTGTATTCAGGCAACAAAAACTTGTACTAAATGTAAACTTTTTTTTACCTTTCGTGCCATTGCTATAGAAGAGTCCGATTTTATTCCTAATCTTTCTTAATGATAGGCACTTTGCAATTGAGCTCTTGGATTTCTTGCTCGTTTGCTCTGGTGCTCCAAGTCTTGGTTTTGGTATCAAACCTTTTTGATCCCTACCAAAATATGCTCTAAAGTTCTTGTTTAGATGATGCTCAGTCTCTGGAAGTATGCTGCCTCATTCTCTGTACAAAGTGAATATAATTAAGTCTGATTTTTCCCTCTTTCTTTTACTTTCTTGTCTATCACTGTTATCACAAAAGAAACAGTAAAACTTCACAAAAATAAAGTGAATATGGATAAATCAGAAACGCTGTTTTCTTCTGAACACTTTCACTTGTCCTTCAGATTGGTTTATTCTCTGGTACCATTATTCAACTCAGGCTGTGTTTATATGTCTGCTGTATAATTTCCATCTCATTAGGTATCTGTACTCGTTTTTGGTAACTTTAACACTGTGTGAATTTGCAAAGGGAGTAGGATTAGTATTGGAATTATTGCTTGGCATTTCCACCTCATTAGAAGTCCAACCCATCCAGTATTATGAATACTACTCGTGATTTCTGATTTGTGTGAAAGACTGATCGTGCGCATTGCTGCTTGTGTGCAGCAGAAAAATGACAGCTGATGATTGCAACAAGTTTGCTTGTTACAAACAAATGAGGGGTTTTATTTAAAGACGCTCTGAAGACTTCACAGAATTATTTAGTCAAAATTCGAGACACTTTTAAAAGAAATTGAGTAGATTAGCTGACAAAAAAGAACACCTGAAACATTAGCGGAGTGAAAATCCTTTTGGCCTATGGTCTAAAAACTACAAAGGCAAAAGTTACTCTTGAGAGCACTTAGTGCAGTATATACCATACCTCATTAAAAGTGAGAGTATCAGAGTTTTCTTCTGGGCCCTCCTTTCTCCCATGGTCTTAGGCAAGTGATATTGTTTACCCAGGATGTTTCTCATTTTAAAATGTGATTCCGGGGGCAGGACTTAGAAATAGTTGAAAACAGGTCCTAAAACCAATGCTTGCTTTTGTTGTCATGGTCTAGAATTATTCTTGAATTTTTGACATGATCAGCCAAAGAGGAATGTGGGAATCCTAAGATATGAAGGAACTTGTCATGGTAGAAATTTTACAATGTGCCTTGTGAACGGAAGAGTGGTGTTCTTTCTTTTCAGTCACTGTCTGAAGAACCGAAGGTCAATAGACTCCTTCAGATTTCCAGATGAAAACTGGTATTGGTGTTGCCCTCCACTGTAGATTTCTGGCTCTCAAGAAGCACAATTTACTGTTCTTTCCAATGAGACATTACAGGAAGGACTCGAGAGAGGATGGACATTCCAGAATGGACCTTATTTTGTCTCCTTAGTGAGGAAAGGACTAAGAAGCTGAGCTTTAGTTTTTTTTCCTTGAATGCTAATTTTGCAGTTTAATGGCAGGAAGGAGATAGTAAAATCAATTCCATTTTCTGGCAGAAATCTGGACTGTGTATATGATATGAATTCCTTTTATCACTAGAAGAAGCTCAGTAATGATTTGTTTGTAGGCACGTTGCCAGAATGCAAAGATTTTGGACTAGTTCATAAATAGCTGTGCTCTTCAAGCTTTACAGTCTGTTCAAATTTAAGCCTTCCCATCATTCTAGAAATGGGAGTATGTGCAGAGGGGGAAATGAGCATTTTTTGGCTTTGAGTCACTGAGCAGACTGCAATGAATACAGGCTTTGATTCCAAAAGGGACCCTTTTTTTCCTTCAGTCCACCAAGTTTTGTAAATTGAGGATTACTAACTTGTTCACCCATTTGAGCTGGTTATTGTGTGGTGCTGGGGGAGGGATTTCTAGGATAGCTAAAAGGCATAGCAGTTCTTTTTTGTCAAATGCATCTGAACTTAAACACCAGCCTTGCTTTTCCATAAGGCGTGTCCTTGGAAACTGAAGCTTTCTTTGGTTTCTAAGATTGTGCAGACTATCATGAGTATCTTATGCAGACCTCCATGGCAGGGGACTTGGACTAGTTGATATTTAAAGTTCCTTTCCAGCCTAAACCATTCTACGTTTCTATGACCTTGAGTGAATTATTTATAATATTGAAAAGTGAGGATCTTAACCAGAGAGCTCCATTAGTAGAAAAAGCCAGCAGAATTGACAGTGTGGGAAATAACGTAAGTGAATGTTGTTGAGTCAGAATTAAACCAAATTTGTTTCTTATCTCTATGCCTAACAGGAATTGTGCCTATTTTAGAAGGATATTAAACCTATCTGCATCTTAGTGTTGTCTGATGCCTTTCTCAATAGAACTAATGTGATAATCTAGGCAGAGTGAGTGTTTTTAATGCTGTCTTAAATTTTACAATCTGGTTAGAGCTGATCAATATTTATATCAGTCACTGCTGTAAAATATAGGAGGTGGTGTTCACTGGAATGAGAAATGAAGGTGAGTCAACAGTACAAGGGACATGGATTATCTACAAAGATTTGTTTAGTCAATTAAATTTTCCTAGTGTGGACAAATGTGAGGTCATATGTAAAACGCACAGGATGTGTATACTATGTATCACCAGAAATTGCATTCTAGATAAGCAGAATTAGGTCAAGAGATATTTGGTGCTGGACCTCTTCGAAAGATGAAGCTTCAGTGGCTACTGCAGGCCTTGGGTACAAAAGCAGGCATTTCTCTCTCAGAAAACAAAAAATATTGAAGACTACATAGCTCACTGCAGGCTGGAAGAAGTCTCCTTTTATTTATTGAAAAAAACGAAAATTTTAAGCAGCTTATTTAGTTAACTTGTTGATGGCAGGAGTTAATAAGGCTTTACTCTAAGGAGAGAGCTGTAAAGTGGGACAAATGCACAGCTGCATTGGAACCCTGACTCAGAGTCCGGGGCATTAACCTGGGCATTACTAACAATAACTTGTAGGTAAAGCATGAGAGGTTATGTACTACATTCTCAGTCACTTCAGCTGGCATTATTGATACAGAATCTTGATTTTAAAGTTGTTAACCTTGATATGGGAATAGGAGGTAAAAATAAGTGCTTTGGGAAATATGGAGGAAACCCATCTCTGTACAGCTTGCAGAGCTTTCTGGGTCATGAGGTGAGTGGCAGCTTTCTGCATTTAGTACAAAAAGCTCATTCTTTTTTTCCAGCTTTCTCAAATTTGTTTACCTTGGAAGCTGAAGAGTTGAATGGAGTCTCTGATGGGCCATGAGCATTGTAGTAAGCAAACAGAAATGTAGAACTCCTGTGGCCCCCCCTGCTTTTTTCCTAAATGGGAAGCTAGAGTGTATCATAGTACGTAGATGATGTGATAAGTCACCATATGGCAGAAAACTACTAAACCTCATTTATATAAATTAATTAGTGATCTGTTCCAGCTTAATGTCCTGGTTCTGGAGATTATTTTAGCTTTTCTTTTCATAATTTTCTTGGTACACCTTGGGGATATAGGTATTTATCTGAATTTTGCTTAAAACTCTGATGTCTATTACTGCTTTTCTTTGTTAACTTGCCTTTGGCTAACTGGCAGAAGGTTCATACTGAAATATATAGAAAATCAAACTAATGAATAAATGTCCATTACTGGATTGCAAGCTAAACAGAAGTGTAAGTTAAACAGAATAGATCTTCAGATTTGGACTTAAAGTCGAGGTGAAACATTTATAACGAGGTAAATGGATTCCTCTCCTTGACCTACCTTTTATTAACATAAAATGCCAGCTATGTTATAGAGGCATTAACACCGACATAGTGTTACTGAAACATAAAATGGGGAGTAATCCTTCCCTAGGGGTGGGTAGGCTGCAAGCCTCAGACTCCATATCTGCCCTTTAATGAAGCGTAACTTACAGAGGAACACTGCTTGCTTCCAGACCTGGTGAAAACATGCAGAATGGATTAGACATGTGAGTCGTTCTCAGATACCTAAGAATGTAATAATTTTATTTTGCTTGTTCTTTTGAATTCCTTTCTCAGTGCTCTACAAGGAAAGACTTCTTATTTGCCAAGACCTCAAATCATAGTTTGGTATGGAAAACGACATCACCTTTCTGTGTTCAACTTTCTACAAACCATTTTCTTTTTTTTCTTTTTCCCCCCAGTGTTCTGAAGATTGCAAACACAATGATGAGTCACCTCAAGAAGACGAAGGGTTTATGGGTATGTCACCTCTTCTACAAGCCCACCATGCTATGGAGAGAATGGAAGAATTCGTATGTAAGGTAAGGGCATGTGGAAACTGCTGAAGTAGTTTGCTTTTTTAGGATGCTCCATGGGCAGCAGGTTATACTTGGAGCAACTGTGCTACTGATGTGAGGGAGAGGAGGTACACACCATCCCTGAATGAGCATCTCCTGTTCTAACTGGCAGTTCTACAGTTTCTCAGGATCTCAGACTGTCATACATGATTAAATTGTAAAGCATGGAACAATAGGGATTACAAATGAGACTCTAAAGCTGATCATGCAACTCAGGTGTGCCTCTTGAGAAACACCTGTGAGTGCAAAGCAGAATAAAAGCCTTCTGGTTCAAGGCACTTTCATTTACAAGGTCATTTTGTCCAGGTTTCCTCAGACTTGCAAATATTTTGCTTTTCCAGTACTATTTGCATCCGTTGTAGAATAAACTTTGTCCCTGACTTGAAAACAATGCTGTATTAAAACTAAATCTAAGTAAATACATTGTAGGTTTTGTAACTGTTGACCTTGGCTCAATTTTTGCCACTTTTTAGAGCTGTGGGGCTATGTCAGGCTCTGGCCCTCCTTCCTTGCTGAAAGGAATGCTACCCCTTTATACACTGGTTCCTGCTGTTTCTATGAAAAATTTTTGATGTTTTTACAGAGGCACTGTAGTTACGTGGTGGTCTTTTGTGTGTGGGTTTTGTTGTTGTTTTGTTTGGGGTTTTTTTACTATGCATATTTTGCTCTTTTCAAATGTTTTGTAAATTGTGTAAAATTACTTCCCTCCTTCTGTTTCTGCCTCAATTCAGATTTTTGCTTCATGAAGTAAACCAGTTATTTTCTTGTTTAATGTATTTAAGAACCCAGTCTTTAACTGGGTTGGTTATTCTGAATGGCTTTGTTTTGCTTCCATGCATGAGCGTGGAGAATTGATTTAAAAACTCTGGGCTCTTGTTGTTGAAACTGAAATAAGAATGTAGCCTTTTAAACTCAGTGTTTCAGGAATCTTCAGCCTTGCTCCTGTAATACTAGCCAGATGGCAAATCCAAGGAACACTGCAGAAACAACCCCGGTACATAAAGCAGTTCCCTGAAACCCCTGTGCTTGGCAGTGCTGCTTCTGACGGCCAGCTGAAGACTTCGTGTGTCTTGTGTTCCCAAAGCAGTGCTAAGGACATCTGTGCACACTTATTTCACATGGAACCAGCTGCAAGAATAGCTGTGTGCACATACGCCCTCTCCCCCTTTGAAGGAGAAATCTGATGGAATTAAGAGTCATGAATCTGTTGCCTTAACTGATCTGTAACTATTTCTTTTGTGAGCCTGGGGGCGTTTTTTTCCCAACCTGAATAAAGGTTGGGAACACCTGTCACTGGGCTCTTGTCCCTTCATTCTTTCTGGCCTGTGATAGTTCTGTTGATGGGTAGCTTTTTTTGCTAGACTGCCCCAAATGCTAGCAGATACATATAGTCAGCTTGGCTTGTGGTGGAGGAACAGGCCTACTTATTTCTTTGAAAGAACTAGGTGTAGGCTTCTTCAGTTACATGGAAAAGATAACCTGTAAAACAAGAGAACATGGAAATGAATTAAATGCTTTCCCTTTGTTAGCAGTAAAAAAAGTCCAATAGCCTTCCTGTTCAATGAAATGCTGACGTATCTTTCTCTGGTGGTGCAGTTCAGCTTCATAATGATAGAGTTTTGACTAGGGAACAGTAACTAAACCCTTATATTTCAAGTGTAAAGCCTTCTCCCTGAAGATGACCCAACAACTCTTGTCTGTTTGCTGTACTTATAGATTAACACTTTTACTAATACGGGTTTTCTGACTTTGGCCATATGCTGATGGAACTCAATTCTGCATTTAACTAAAATCTTGTAACTTCTAGGTATGGGAGGGCCGATGGAGAGTCATTCCCCATGATGTTCTGCCTGACTGGCTAAAGGACAATGACTACCTGTTGCATGGACACAGACCACCCATGCCTTCCTTCCGGGCTTGTTTCAAGAGTATCTTCAGAATACATACAGAGACTGGTAACATCTGGACACATCTTCTAGGTATTTTCAGCTTGCTCTAATCTAATGCTATTTGGTTTCAGTGCTTCCAAAGAAAGGGAGCAAGATAAAAAGGGGTGTGGTGTTGTCAGCATTATTGTTCCTCTAACTGTTAAATTAGCACGTTTGTGTCCCTCTCCCAATTTCATCCCACCTGAGTTGGGACTTCCTTAATTATGGCATATAAAAAAACAAATGCATTAAAAATTTCCTAATTGTTAATAGATTACTGGTAGATAGTTTTTTCCCCAAGTGTGTAGGTGTTGAGATCACATTTCTTACCACAGGAACAGGCTTATATTGCAGCCTGTATGAGTGGTTTCAGCTTGTGAGGAGCCCTGTAGGGGAAGGGTTTCTTTGAACTTTGCCCTTCTCTTTCTACATTTTGCAACAGATATTTTGTTGTTGTCGAGTGGCCAACTACTTGTCAGGCTTCTTGCAAAACAAGTGAAAATACAGAGTCTGTGGAAATCTTATGTTGCATCAGTCTGAGACAGAGCCGTGGTTGGAATGTGTAACTGAAGTAGGGCAGTACTCAACCCTGCATGTGCTGCTTGCTGGCTGTCAGGCAGCTCCTGTGTTTAGTGGTTCCTATCATTAAAGTTACACTTTTAAAGAAATGCTTTCAGTATGCATGAACTTGACACCTCCCTGCCTTGCTGTTTTTCAGGATGTGTGTTCTTCCTCTGTCTGGGAATCTTCTACATGTTCCGGCCAAACATGTCCTTTGTAGCACCTGTGCAGGAGAAAGTGGTCGTTGGATTGTTCTTCTTGGGAGCCATACTCTGCCTCTCCTTCTCATGGCTCTTCCACACAGTTTATTGCCACTCAGAAGGTGTTTCCCGGCTCTTCTCCAAGTAAGTGCCAGAAGAACAGGGTAGGCCAAATAGGAAACAGGTGGGAAAATAGGGCTGGGGTTTGTGCCTGGAGCCGCAGTGTGGGAGTTGTTCATTTCATGACTGCATGTACTTTGGAACAGAGTTGAGCAGATTTAATGCAGCTTCTTCTAATTATAGTTTGTTTCAGCCTGAGTTTTTGTGCTGTCATTTTTGTCTTAAAACTCCATCATTTTCTGCTGTTTGGCAGGCATGTGCTTGCATCTTGCTGTTGTAAGTAAGATACCTTGAGCTTAGTTGCAGGACTTTGAATTTTTAATGCAACTGTCACTTCTTGTCATTTCAACTGTTCTGAACTAACTTCGAACCTTAAACTTAGGTAAGACAGTTCCACAGTGCGTATCAAGATGTCTGGATCATTTGGTTTTACTACAAGTTCTTTTTTGGCTGGCTGCTAAATAACTCATTTTTCCTGAGATTAGCCAACCTAGGCTTCTGTAATCTGCAAGACCACTTTTAAAGTAACCCAGCTATTAAAGTCCCCTACTGAAAAATTAGCTCCACCAACTTTTGTGGGACTGTTTTGTCAAGGGTGGGGTAAGAAGCAGAGGCTGTGGATTTCCTTTTTCACACTGGTGTATAGAAAAAGAGCATGGTTCAAAAATTGCAGCATTATTCCACTGTGGTGACTGAAGCTGATGCATAACTAACTCGTGCTTGTCAGATACTGAAGTGTTTGCATTGGGTGTGCTCTCACAGCATACTGTGTGCCCTGTGTTTAGGGGGCTGTTGTGCTGCTTTTTACCTCATCTGAAACTCAAGTTTGAGTTTTCCTCAAAAACCTTTGGTCTGAAGGTTGAAAAAGGTATCACTGATGACTGTCCAAAAATGGCCTTAACTGGTTGAGAATCCATTACTTTAGGAGGGCATTGGTGGAAGAGTTCCCATCAGGAAGTACCCTGCAACAGTGAGAGTAATTTAATTTTGCAGTGAGAAGTAGGCAGTTGGTCTACTAAAGAAGACCATATGGGTGAGAGGGTTTCCAAAGGTTTGCATTTCTTATGAAACTGATTTTTGTTTCCTTCTAGGCTGGATTATTCTGGCATTGCACTTCTCATAATGGGCAGCTTTGTACCATGGCTGTACTACTCCTTCTACTGCAACCCTCAGCCTTGCTTCATCTACTTGATTGTGATTTGTGTCCTGGGCATCGCAGCCATAATTGTCTCACAATGGGACATGTTTGCCACCCCTGAATACCGGGGCGTAAGGGCAGGTAAGACCTGAAGTTCATTGTTTGGCTACTTGACTGCCTTTCCTCCTTCTTACTTAGCACTTGGAAAAACCATCTTGGGAAGATTTAAAAGAGCTTAACTTTATGGAGACCTAATATTCTTGGACTGGGAGCTTGATGGGTTTTCTTTCAGCATGTTTTATAGCCAGCTGGATGCACGGATAAGGGCTAGTGCAAGTCCTGGAAGTGCATTCCTGAAATGGACAGTAACACATGCAGTAGGAAAGGTAGTGCAAAGTATTTCTAGCTATATCTAGCAACTTTGCCCCCAAAAAACGACTGACTGCTTGGTGTGTGTATGTGTCCTTCTACTGTGTGTCTTGTTTTTGTAACACTAGGCTCAGACACTAGCAAATCATTGGATGATTGAATTAATCTGAATGATTTGCTTAGATAAAGTACATAGTTAAGACAAAAACTATTTTTTCTCTTCACATCATCAAAAGAATAAAACCAGATTTGGTTTCACATTTCGAGGTAGGAAAAAAGAGAAAGCTTAGGGGGCAGCTGTGGAATGTGCACACAGCTGGGTTGAATAGTAATATTTCTTGTTTTTTAACCTGCACATGCTGTCTACAGTAAATCTAGATTTCCTGGACAAGTTATAGGTGTACCTTCAGAGAGTTCAGCTTTCCAAACTTAAAATCTCTGTATAGGTTATGAATATTCTCCCCCATGCCCACATTTTTTACAAGTTTTCTGCACTTGCTGCTAAAATCTAAACAAACCAACCATGTTCTCTTATATGGGAGATCAAATGAGCGCAGATGCCCCTTTTCTGTTCCTAGGACTACTTGTGCAGTGTATGGTAAACAATCTCTTTGTTGTTTCTCCTTGTCTTGCTCTTGAGCGATTGTGGTGAAATGAGGCACAGTCCATGTGGTCTCAGTTCCCTCTACAGGCCAAGAGCAGTAACTGGCCTCACGTAACACTGAAGCTGGCAGGAGCAATCAGTAAATGAAATATTTTGGCTATCTGCTGGAACATACAGCTGAGTAGCTTCTGGTATATGAAGAAAGTCTGCTTTCTTTAACTTCCTTTCCAATAAATGTCTTCTGGGCACCTCCAGCTTCAAGAGCTGTCACCTTTCTGCTGCTTTGGCAAATACTGAGTTTTCCTTCCATAGCTTTTGTGTTTTCATTGTCTCCCTTTACCGCCACTGTGTTCAAACCTGACTCTCCCACATTTTCTTTACCTCCCAGGAGTATTTCTAGGTCTGGGTCTTAGTGGGGTAATTCCCACTCTGCACTTTGTCATCTCTGAGGGGCTCCTGAAAGCAGCCACAATGGGGCAGATAGGCTGGCTGGCACTCATGGCATGCCTGTACATCACTGGTGCTGCACTATATGCTGCCCGCATCCCGGAGAGATTCTTCCCTGGCAAGTGTGACATCTGGGTGAGTCTACAGAATGGCTGGATGAGGAGACCAACATGAAAGCTGGTTCCCCTTGAGGCTGAGGGATGTTGTGTTAATGTTTTCTTACTACAAGTATCAAATCTGCACCAGAAGCAATAGGTCTTCAGGGGCCAAGTAACTGTGGGCTCTCTGAGCCTGGCTTTCCCAGTGCCTCTCTTCCTGAGTTGTCTCAGCCTGAGGGTTGTTTGAGTAGCTTTTGCACAGCACCAGTTTTCTTGGTTTGTTTAAATGGCCAAAGAAAGCATTGTTGCTATGATGAGCCAGGCTCCAAAAGCGCTGGTGTACCACCAACTCTTCCCCAAGCTTTCCATGAAGCCCTGCAAATACACATTTGTAGAGATATTTCAAGAGCATTATCCATACTGGTATGGCTTCCCTCAAACAAGGGCATGCTTTGTCATGTAGCTCCCTCATGGTTTTCATTCTGCTGTATTATAATCAATAACATCCTGGGCATTAATTCAGAACATCTAGTTGTTTCTAGGTTTTAGTATAATACAATTTGTTCTGTTTCTCTGTGGTAGAGAAATAACAACATTCACAATCTACTTGGTAAAACTTACGCCTGTGACCAGAGCAGAGTTTGTACCTGTTATCTGTATGAGGGAGACCTTTTTATCAATAAATCAGCAGTGTGTCTTGTGAAGGAACTAATTTTAAAAGTGTCATGCTTAAGCCTTTCCCCCGAGGCTCTGAAATCATCCCTGTCCCTTCACAAAGATGAGTTATGGCACTTATGTACCATATTTGTTGATTGACCAGCTGGTTAAGATGACTCTGAAGGGAACAGGGGGGTATGTGTGTGTGTGGAGAATTCGATTATTTTGCTAATGACAGGAGAGGGATGGGCTTTAATACACAGCTTGGAGAACTCTGCAGCTTGTGGTTTGAGGTACTGCTACGTGTTACTGTGTACTTCAGCTGAATGTGTGGCTTTTTGGGAGGCAGGGGAGCACTGGAGCCCCGAGTGCCGCGGCTGAACGGGCGTGTTTTCCTTCCCGCAGTTCCACTCCCATCAGCTGTTCCACGTGTTTGTAGTGGCTGGCGCCTTCGTGCACTTCCACGGCGTTTCGAACCTGCAGGAGTTCCGTTTCACAGTGGGGGGAGGCTGCACAGAGGAAGATGGCATGCAGTAAAGCCAGCCTTCAGCCCAAGACCGTAACCAAACCAGAGCCGCCGGCGCGGCTGCAGCGTACACGCTAGCGACATGAATACCTAAGAAGAATCCAAGTTTCAGCTGATGAGGCATGGAGCTTCACGGGGATTCTGACTAACCAAGATAAAATTCTATACCTCAAGCAATGGAATAAATCAATTTGAAGACCAGGAAATTCTGAAACCCTAATTTATTCTTGGGATCTACAGATTGAGCTACAGAGGACCCTTTCCAAATCGGCTTCTGTTCAATGCCATATTTATTTGTAGAATTGGGGAGGGATAGCTTAGCAGTTTCTGTTTTTTTTAAAAAAAAAGAAAAAAAAAATCAAGGTTAAATTTATATCCTCTTGGAGGGTTTGGGCGTTGATTTTAGATGCTCTTTTGGGAGAAAAACAAATTGTAAATAAGATTTCTAACTTTCTGTTTAAATAAAATTTATATAAATGTTTTAAACAATGGGTGGGGGGAAAAGGGTTTTTGTAAAGAATGCAACATGCAAGTACCACACACTGTTTCAATTTTGCACAAAATAAATGATTGCAGGAGGACCAGGTAAAATTCCCAGGAGTGAAGCACGTTGGCCCTGCAGATTTTCCTGGTGGCCCCCATGCCCTGGACAATGTGGGGTCCTGGCCAGCACTTGGAGGAGGTTCAGTACATGTGCACAAGGATTGTGAAGGCTGGATTAGTCACATCAGCCAGGTCATAGTGTGAGCAAAGGTGTTTACTTGGGTAACTCTGAGGATACATCTGCACCCTGCCCAAGTGTGTGGGTCAGCTGCCTTCCAAGCTTGTGTGGCGTGTGTAGTTTTGGATGATGGATCTTACAGTTAGTTGTTTTGGTTCTCATCATATGAATTGGCTCATGGTGGGATAACTGCACATGAAATGGCAAACAGTCCAACTCCATCAGTGCCTGCCTATACCCAAAGGTCCCCATTGGGAAGGTGGTTGCCATTTGCAAGCCTGCTTTGTTAGGTCTGAAGAAATGATGGTAATAGACTTGTCAAGAGACAGTTGAGCATGTGAGGGGAAACAGAGGTGGGGTTAAGATGGACTGGAAAGAGGAAGCTGTGTGCTCCAGGACTTGGAGTTAACAGTTACTGCAGACCTCAAGCACGTTACCTTCTCGTGTGTCAGGCTCCATATGCCAAGGGAGTTTGCAGGTTTTTCTTTTTATGAGGAATAAATCCACAACCAGCCCAGTGCAGTTCCTTTTTTCTTTTCTTTTTTTTTTGTCCTTAGGTCTGCTTCCCATCTGTGCTTTAGCAAAGGGACTAATGGGACTGCTGGTATTTCTTAAACCTAAAACTGAGAGTTCAGCTGGATTGCTGTGGAGCAAACGCACCTCCTATATAAGGGGAGGCCTATACCTTTCTCTTATGTAATTGATGTAGCTTGATCTTTGGAGCCCAGTCAGAAGCCAGACTGGAGGAGAATCTTTGGAGTCGTAAGATGAAACTTGAACGTTTTATTTGTTATGGCACAGGTATTGCTTGGAGTTTTTTAGGTGGAAATTCAGAGCAATTACCTCTCTCACAGATGAGTTAAACAGCTCATAACATGCTGTATTTCACAAGGAAGGAAGGTAAGGGGTGGTTGGTTGTTGTGTGGATTTTCTTTTGTTATTGGAGCTTTGGGTTTTTTTAGACTCCTGCAAGTTTCAGTTTTCGTCCTTCAAGAGAAAGATATGGATGCAAAGATTGTCCCATACTCTGGATGCTATGGAGCGTGTTTTGGGGAGTTACTTAGTCAGATAGAAGGAGAACGCCTTCCTAAAGTTGGCTGCATATTAAGGCTTCACCCTTCGAATGGAGCAAAGCCTCTGAGAGCGAGGTCAGCTGCAGAAAGAGCTCCTGCGACAGAGTCTGCATGTTTAGAGGGACATGTTCTCAGTAGGATCGCAACACTGGATGCCTGTAGGGCTGGAAGTAGTTTGTCATAGGTCTGTGTGGTACTTAAATGAAGTAAAGAGCAGTATTAACTTGGATGTAAGGGCTAATGGCACTGGCATCCCGGACAAAGGTGTAGAGTTGCTTGGAGGAAGTGTGCTGGTGTGTGAGAAAAGCGTGGTACATATCAGAATCAGAGCTGTCTGTAAGGTGCTTTGGGATACCTCTGAACAGTACCAGCAGAAGTGACAGTCACCATCCTGGATCATCCCACGTTCACTCCTTGAAGGGTGATTGTAACCTGGTCCTACACAGCACAGAACTATTACAAAAACACAGTACTCCACCTGCTATTCTTAACCCAGTCAGTCCGTTCAAGAAGTTTGTGTGTTCCAATAAAAACAACCTAGCTGTGCACTTTTCTGTAGCTTTTGCTGAGAACTCTTCCCAGGTTGGCACCTGAATGCCTTACTCTCAGCAGTCAGAGGCTTGCTTGCTCTGTGTGCAGGTTATTGCCATAGAATAGTTAGGACCTACAGCTTCTTTCCTTCCCCATTAAATAGTGGCCTTGTTCAGTATATTTCTTTTTAAAAATTGCTTACTGTTGGAAGCAATGAAGCACATTCTGGGGTTTTGATGGCTGGGGACTCTGGTGATGGTTCCATATAAGATGGGATCTTATTACTTGCTGTATTCTTAACTTCTGCTAATAAAAGAACCAAATGAATTATTGTCGAGTTTGGGTCTTTCTGTGCTGTGTGTGAAGCTTGAAAGAGTCACTCTTGCTTCCTTCCTTTCCAATGCATACCAATGAGGTTTGTAAGTAAATGACTTCTGTTGGTGCAGAAACCAAACTGCTGCCTAAAATCCTGTTCCTGCGTGGTTGAGCTGGTGCTGGCTGTGTGTCTCCTGTGGCAATAGCCAGCAGGTGGGAAGTCTGTGCAAGTGGAACAGTAGTTCTGCCACATGGCATCCTCTTGATGTCTGCGATTCACATCAGGTGTGTGCCTGGTCTTGCTCTAAGATTTCGGTACTGTCTGGTGCAGTTGAACGTCCCAGCTGGCAGTGTCTGTGGGCTGTGCTGCCTCTTGATTACTGTGCTAATCTCCAGGGAAATTGGTTTGTCCAAGGTCTGGGCTTTGATGCCCAGAGGAGTTGCCAGTTGCAGTATGGGACCAGTGGTGGTGTGAGAGAAGGTGTGTCTGGTGCTACCACTGCGTGAAGCTGCTTGTACTAAAATTCCCCCGATGTACATTTATTCCAAACTGGCAGAGAATGGTAAGCCTGGGACAGTCTGCTCAGTTTTGATCCCTGCCATATTTTAAAAGTAACTTGAGGAACAAAGTGGGGTTGGTGGATTGGTGTTACTGCTAAGTTTGATATCCCTTTTTTGGAGGCATTTGCTGAACCCGTGCTGTAGAGTAAGGGTATAAAGCAGCAGTGTGGTCCTGGGGCTGGCTAACCTTGGTCAGGACTCCCCAAGCCCTTCAAAGCTAGGCTAGCTATAATTTCAAGAATTACCTATTTTTTTTTCTATTTTTTAGAGATATAAATTTTTACTGGCTCAATTTTCCAGTTCCTTGTCTTGCAGATTTTAGAGTAGAATGTCCCCTTCCTCATTCCAAGGTTTAAAAGGGCTTTCTCTTATCATTGTGAGTTGGGTGCCACAGGACAGCAGGCACACAAGGGAAAGGAACAGGCTGCCCAGGGAGTCAGAATGGGTGGAGGTGTTCAAAAGAGCAGAAACTGATTTATGGACATCAATGAAAAGCAAAGGTGAAAAAGCACTGGGAGATGAGCATTTTCGAGGAGAAAAACAGGCAGGAGGGACAAAGAGTGCAAAGAAGAAGAAGAACTGGGGGCTGGAAGAAGAAGGTGAGTGCTGGATACCCTGGTAGTTGAGGGCAAAATTTTAGGTGTGTTGAGATCGAGAAGAGACATTCGGGAGGCCTGGATTCAAATTCCTCATATAAAGGAAATGCCTCCCATCCTGTACCCATGTAAAGGGTTAATTATCTTCTCCTGGTATGCAGGCTTAGGGACTGGCAGGAGTGGGAAGGACCGGGGTTTGGCTGGTGCTGACCAGATCAGCCCTGTGCCAGACTGCCTTCTGCTCTGTCATTGCTGTTCCTCAGCTGTCAGCAAACATCTGGGAACTGCCTGAGCAAGATCTGCCTCTTGTGTTGGCTCACATCAGGTCTGGGCATCTTGCAGCTGAGCTGTGGTTTTTGTCAGGTACTTGACTTGGGATATGTGTTTTGCAGTGATGTTCTAAGAGGGACAGCTTTTGTAAATGACAGCTTGAGGTCTCAGGATGGAGTATTATTGTTGTATGTTTTTTTTTAATGAAAACCAAATTCAAGGAATGTGGAGAATGTTGGCATCAGGTTTCACACAAATTTCTCTAAAAGTAGCTTTCACATTGGAATATGAATTGGATTTATTCTGTTTTCAGAAAACAGTAATACTTAAAAGTCTGGGCAGCCTACAATTTTATGTCCTACCTCCTCTGTGTGTAGTTGTGGTCATGCTCTACCCTCTCCCAAGAATGACTTGCTTAATTTGTTGCCAGTTATCCTGAGTATGGATTAAAGTGCTGCAATCAAGGTGAGTGTCTAAGGCCATTGCCTAACTTTTTAAGGAGCTGGAAATAAATGTAGCATATGATTAGGATGGAGGAATCAAGTTCAGTTTAGTTGAAGCTATTAGAGGCTTCCCTGTGAAACAGTTCTTTTTTATTTTACCCCTGCCTCCTGTGTGGCATCAAAGCAACTTGTTTGAACTAAACCCTCCTGCTGCTCAGTGCTTCTGTATCTGTCTGGAGTGCCCAAGCTGAAATTCTCCAGGCTGATTTCCAGGAGTGCTGAGCACTGGTGTGGTTTGAATGAAGTTTCTTAAAAAGATTAGCTCCTTGGAGAGGCTGTGTGTTAACTCCTGGGTACATACTGCTCTTGAAGAAGGAATACTGGCCTTGAGCTCACAGCAGCATTGAGCATGTCCCACCTGATCACCTTCAGCTATTTTAACAATGAGCAAAGCAGGAAAAATGCTGGAGGAAACTCTGCTGAGCATCATGTGGGCAGTTGCAGAGGATTGCAGTGTAACCAGTTCCTTGTTCACCGCCTTGCTCACTGCTGGGAAGGTAGGCTCCTTGGGGAGGGGTGGTGGGATGTGAGCCTAGCACTCTGTGTGTGCAAGGGAATGGTTTTCCAGCTTGGTCTTACCATAGTCTCGTAGAATGGCTTGGGTTGGAAGGGACCTTAAAGATCATCTCGTTCCAACCCCCTGCCATAAACAAGGATGTATTCCACTAGACCAGGCTGCTCAAAGCCCATCCAGCCTAGGCTTGAAGACATTCAGGGATGGGGCATTCACAACTTCTCTGGGCACCCTATGCCAGTGTTACCACCTTCATAGTGAAGAAGTTTTCTGGCATTTCCAGGAGCTTCACCTTTGCCTTGCTCTAGTAAAATTCCTGTTTAAACAACTGAGGTATTACTGTTTCTGAGCTGGGAGGTGTTAGCACTGGAGATTTACCATGATCCCCTTGTATCAGCAGCTCCATCTCTGTGGTGGTACAACAGGGCACAGAGGCACTTCACAGTTGGCATAAAAACTGAACCAGTCTAGCTGTAAATGAGATGGGAAAATCATTGGCCTGGCTGGGTTCCCAGAGCAATGGTATGTTTCCCTTATGGAGGCAAATGGTACCCCAGCCAGTTCCAGTGGCTGTCTTTGTTTCCACCTCTAACTATGCCAAACCTGTGCCTATGGTTTGGGGTTTGCTGAGCCCCCCCAAACTGAAGGAGCTGTTCCCTGTGGCTGTGGGCTGGGTGGGCAGCCAGGGCCACTCGCTGTGGCACAGGCAGACTGGGAATGTGGGGTGGCATCTGCTGCTGGGACAGGAAGCCATCCCCCCTGGGAGGGAGCAGCCGCTGCCACCACCTCCCTGCCAGCTCCTGGCCACAGTGGCCAGCCTGGGGCTCTGCCCTGGCTCTGGCCCAGCTCCCCCATCCTGCTGCCTGCCAGGACAGCCAGGCTGGGGTTGCTGCCTTTGCCAGGGACTCTCCTGCCAGTTTTTAAAGCAATCCTGTGTCCCTCAGGGCCGGGCAGGAGGGGGTGGCAGCATGCTCCAGCCCTGCTGCCAGGGGCTAAAGAAAGTCACTGCTGGCTGAAACGTAGACAAGCAAGAGCAGCCAGAGGCTTTGGCTGGTGTGTGACTTATGCTGACAGTGCACCCACTGTCACCAGTGTGGGGGCTTCCCCAGCAGCTCCCTGTCCCTTCCCTGCCACCTCTGAGAGGCCAGCCCTGGGTGCAGCCGTGGTCTCCAGGCGGGCTGGCAGCTCCTGCCAGTATCCCTGCAGTCAGAGGAGAGCTGGGGAAGCACCCCTGCACATCCCTGCGCCGCTCCTCGGGATGCCAGTGGGGAGGACAGTGGCACTGCCTGGCCCTGGAGGAGCCAAAAGGGTGTGAAGGCAGGGCTTGGTGCCCAGCCCTCGCCTGGCGCCAGCAAGGGCATGCCTGGGGAAAGGCAGGGTGCCAGGGCTCCCAAAATTTGAGGCAGCAGCAGCAGCTGCAGCAAGCAGAGCAGGAAGAGCTGATGAAATTTCCTGCAGGGCCCACGAGGTATTTACTGTAGGAACGTGCTTGGTGGCTTTGGAGGGGGCCATTGCATTTGGCATCACGTGCTGGTGAGGAGCTGCGTGGCTGAGGTCACGGCAGGCAATGGCAGAGCTGCTTGGCTGAGCCATGGGATGTTGGGGTTCAAAACATGGACTCCCCTGCAAAAGGCCCTATGGCTGAGGCAAGCAAAGCTGCTCCTGAAACAAGCAGCATTGTCCTTCTCATGGGAAGGAAGCCTTGGGAAAAATCACAGAATTAACAAGTTGTGGCTTGCACAGCAGGTGTTTCACAACAGTGAATAAGGCCCTCTGTATTTTTGCTTAGTAATCTAGAATACTGTAGCAAATATATAAATTCCTTGATAGAGAATAGAATAACCATTGTTAGAGCTTAGGGGTATAAATATGTGTTATCAAACTTAACAAACATTCTCGTTCTCGTTCTTGGTTTTGTCCTTGCAATGCAACTGAATATGTGTGGTTGTTAATGGGGACCGTACTGGGATTATACCACTGCAACAGGAGGTGTAAAGGCTCCTGTCAGGGCTGTAGGGGAACCTGCAGCTGGGGCAGGGCCCTGGGAAACAGCCTGTGCTGAGGGATGGAGGAGCTCCCTGGTGCCCAAGGGGGACAGGAGCAGCAACCCCCATCAGCGAGGGCTCAGCTGCTGGTGGAGTCACTCAGCACGTGGGAATCTGGCACTCCTTCCCTACTTGGTGGAGTCATTCAGCACGTGGGAATCTGACACTCCTTCCCTACTTGGTGGAGTCATTCAGCACGTGGGAATCTGACACTCCTCTACTTGGTGGAGTCATTCAGCACGTGGGAATCTGGCACTCCTTCCCTACTTGCTTTTGAAAATTTGCTTAGGACAAAAGTGTGCTGAGTTAGGCTGTGCCCTCAGCCCCCTCCCCTACGAGCAGAGAGCTGCGAGAGCCCAGGGTTTCTGTTCTGGTCATGCCACTGGGCTTTATCAGCTAGAAAACACCCTGCAAAAGGAGGCCTGAGTTTGAGGTGTGCTTAAAACCAAGCAAGACTGTGGTACTGGTCCTTCACTGGCAGAGACAGGCAACTTTAACCCACGTGGAGCATGCAGTTCCTCACTAGGACTGCTGGGATGTGCCAGGCTCTTGCTAAGTGTAAGCAGGCTCAGGCCAGCCTGCTTTTGTGCCCGATCTCAACTGCAAACAGCTGCTGTAAATCCAGGGCTGATTTTCCTACTATTTTGTAGGATGAAGTCATCCCTGTCTGGCCACACTTGAAGGTCTAGTCATGGGTCTGCTCTGTCCCAAGGCATGAGTCAAGGGAGGGCACGTGTACACGATGCTGTGCAAGGTGTGTGTCCCTGCCTGTGGCTCAGGCACCCTCACTGCCCACCACGGTGTTTGGGGGAGATCCAGGGTTACCTCAGCCTGCACTGGGGTGTTTCTGAAGCCTCTAAGGAGTGCAAATGAAGAGAATTCAGGCCCCTTCCCAGCTCCCTGTTCCCCTGCCTGTGAGGGAATTGGCTGCAGCTTTAGGGCTTGTGAAGCCCTTGCCTTGTGCAGCAGCCAGATGTGGCCAGGTGGGTCTGATGGACACCCCTGGCTGCAGAGCACCACTTGTGAGTTTTCTCCCATCGAGTCTTGCCCTAACAGAATAAACCCTGGTGCCTGCAGTTTGGCTGCTTCCAGGGGTGGAGGACAGGGTCTTGCAGGAGGGACAGCTGTGGTTTATAGTGCCGTACCAGGATGGTGGGAGGATGCTGTTCAGCTGGATGTGAGAGATGGCTCCTCTCACAGCTGCTCTGCTGCTGGTCAGACCCTCTGGCCTCAGCTCGCTGGTTGCTTTTGCTGACCTGTTTTCATCTGCTGTGCCCAACACATGGCTGAAGAAGTTGGGAGCTAAGGCAGCTGCTCTTCCTGGGGATTTTTCTCTCACTGTAGTGCCATGAGTCTTTCTCTCTGTCAGAGCATGAAATGGAATCTGCTTAACCCCATGCTGGAGACCAGAAATGGGTAAGTTTGGTTATGGTCTGCTTTGCTGCCAAAAAAGAAAAAAAAAAAAGGGCAGAAAAGCAGCTGTTTGCCTTCCAAGGCTAAAACCATACCTAGGTGCAGCTCATCCCACTGTGGATCAGCAGCACTGTGGGAAGGGCTCTGCCTCATAAAGAACAGCTAAGACAAACATGTACAGAGGCAGCAGCCACTTTGGAGACACACCAGAGCATCTCCTGACCATGAGCTGCCACCCCGTTTGACCCTGTGAGAGCTGAAGGAACCTGCACGGGCAGGTGGGTTGGGATCTGTGGGATCCCACCAGGCTGGGGTGAGGGCTTGGCATCCACTGCCTGCCCTGGCAGGGCCCATCTGAACTGGCCAGCCATGCCCACAGTCTGGCTCCTGCTGCTTGAGGGTGCACTGGGAGGCACCAGCAGCCTCAGGAACAGTGCCTTTTCCTTCAGCAGCACTGGCACAGGGGTAAGGTGTCCATCCTGCTGCCCACTGCAGTGTGCCATCAGGGTGAGGGACTCCACAGCCTACCTCCTGGTGTGGGCTTGAGTTTTACATCAGGGCAAACCTTTGCTCTTATTTCTCAGTTTAAGGAATAATCCAGTTCTCACCCCTGCCCCATTCCTTCCAGTTACAACCTACGCACAAACTCCCTGAGCCAACTAAACCAGGTATAATTCACATCTTCACTCCCTCAGTGCAGGTGTCTTTACAGGGCTCATGTTTATTGTAGATTAATGCACCTGAAATCAGGCATGGTTCATATGTAGCAGGGCAACATGTATTTATATATCCTGTTTAAGCTGAGTGGAGATGGGACTGCTAATCCTTTCTGACAGGAAGGTCATCCTTTAGCGTGTGCCCGGGGAGGGCAGGCACCAAGGGCAGGCACATGGAGCTGGGGGAACTGTGCCAGCCAGGGGGGGATGCCCTGAGCCAGTGGCTCCTCTGTCTGTGAACAGCTCCTGCTTCCTCAGCCTTGACAGCAGCCCCTTTTCCCTCTGTGCTGCCTTCATCTTCATTGTCTGCTTCTGGCTCTGATAAGGTCACTGCATCTGAAGCCTGGAGACCATTTCCATCTCCAGTTTTACTTCCAGTACTGCAGTCCTTCCTCTCTGTGCTGTAACACTGCCTCCAGCAAGGCAAAACCCCCACAGCAGGACCTCAAAGGTCCTGAGAAGTCCCCATCAGGACCTGGTTGTGACTGATACTGTCAGGTGAGATGGCTGGCAAGAGGGACAGCATCCATACTGTCCCTAGCACGCCTGGGGTGTATTTGTGGGCTCCTGCTTGTGCAGGGAAGGAGACAGACCTGGTGTGAGGATAAAGCCCTTTCCCATAGAACTGCTCTTTGCAACAGCTGCACAAGTCCAGCCCCAGTGATGGAGTGGGTGGTGGTCCAGCCCCAATGGCCAGGGGAGTGGGTGGTGTGGTAGGCTCAGAGAGGAGCCCCACAGCTCCCCATGGCAGGCATGTGTGCAGGGCAGTGTTATGGGCAGTGCTGCTTGTCAGGCAGTGAGTGAGGAGGGTGTGGACCCTTGTCCTGAAGGAGGTGGAAGCTTGGTGTGATGAGCCACACAGTGCTCTGGGGGCCTGGGGCAGTGCAGGAGGCTCCCAAAGTGGCCCTCCTGGCAGAGGAGGCCAGGGCAAGTTTCTGCCTTGCTGGTTTATTGCCTGCTCCTCCAGGGCCACCATGGCTTACCCATGTGTGCTGGGGTGGCTACAGATGGGCATGGTGCAGAGCTCAAGGGGACACCCTGTCTCCATCTGCAGCCACTGGCCATGGCATCCCTACCACAGGCACACACTGTGCCAGTGCTGGGACCTGCCCCACCTCAGAGGGGATGGAGAGCTGTGGGCTGTGGGTGCAGCCAGCTGGGTCACGGTGTGCTGCATGGCCACAGGGTCTTCTTCCTGTAGCTCCAGTAAGAAACACTAGCACAGTGACCAGGAGCACTTGGCATCCCTGTGAGTTGCTGGCACATCCCTGATGGCCAGGCCACTGCAGCTCAGTCCTTCCACTCACACCCTGTCCCCACGGGTTTCTGGGGTGCAGTGGAGGGCTGTGATTACCACCAAACATGCTGAGCCTATAATATCTATTTAGAATATGCCAAATATTTGTTTTTAATGAGATAGTATGGAGCAGTTCATACAAAAGAAAAAAAAAGAAAAATGGGTGCTCCCCACCCGTTGTCCATAAAGCTCTGTAAGAAATGGCCCATGCCCACTAGCCAGGAATGCCACGCCAAGGGCAGGGAACAACCAAGGGCAGCTGCAAAGAGCAGGGCAGTGCTGCTCTGAAGAGAAAAGTGCCTGTTTCTTAGCTGCTTCTGCAGTGAAGGTAGCAGGAACCATACCTTCTCTTTTGGTGGGTCATGCAAAACCCCTTCCCAGAGGTCAGTCCACATCTAGACAAGAACCTGGATGCTGTTCTAGCAGTGTTAGGAGGGTTCTCCCTGGCAGAGGTGGTGTAGATGCAGCTACCTAGTCAAGCTGTGCTACCTGCCCTTGTCCAGCTGCATGATAAGTTAGAGCAGTTCAGGTCAGGTGCTGTGTCCTACCCCTGGACTCTCAGCTGAGGACCATCCCCAGGACCAGGAGATGCTGCCTCCCTGCTGGGAACCACTAAGGGCCCTGTTCTGGCAGGGCTGTGCTCGGGCTGCTCCAGACCCGGGTGCTCAAAATCCTGGTGGCTCCCAGTGTGGGACAGGCAGGCAGTGTCCACTGCCCCTCCTGCTCTCCCAAGGCCAGATCTGCCCCTCTGAGCCTTCTGCCTTCCTGCACCCCGAGCAGCTCCGTGGCAGACAGGTTGATGCTGAAATGCCATGCTGATGGCATGGTCCTTCCCAGCTGTGAGCCGATGGCTGGGAGGAGCTGCTCAGGAGCTGCTGTGCCAGGATCTGACCCTGCTCTCGAGGAGGGAGCAGCTTCCACCGCCGGCACCATGCTGGACATGTGTATCACCATGAAGGACACACCAGGGAGTCTCAGCTGGTGTCCCAGCAGGGTTGTACCCCCACCTCCTCCCTCCCACCACTCGGGCCAGCAGCAGCCCTGTCCTCTGGGGTCTGTAAGGCGCATCACAGGCAGTGTCACCGCAGGAGCAGCACCAGAGGCAGGAGCAGCAGCATCGGTGAGATGGAGATGTTGGCAGCACCACCGCAGTCCTGGGCGTTCTCCTGGGAGAGGGGAGAGAAGGTGTCAGCCTGCTCACTGCCAGGGAGGCTGCTGGCAGAGGGAGGGGATCCCACCCATTGCCTTTGGAAGAGGGAGCAATGCCCGTGGCCAAAAGGAAAAATCACCAGGGACTAAGAGGGGACTGGTTTGATGCCTGTTGGCCATAGCAGCCACCTACGAGCTAGGAAGGCACTTGCCTCCTTGGCTCCTAGTGGTGGGGATGCTTGCTCCTGACCCTCTGATATCTGAGCTCAAGACCTTCCCAGGTGGTATTACTGTGAGGATCCTCCTGGTAGGGAGCCCCTTGGGGATTCACGTGGCTGTGTCTGGGTCCAGCCAGCAGAATGGGCACATGCTACACTGGATGCGAGTGTGCAAGAGGAGACATTTGTGCGTGGGTGCAGGCATGCCCACGGTGGAACCCACTGTGTGCTGTCCCTCCCTGCCGTGCCAGCCCCGGGTACCTCGGGGTGAAACGCGTGGCAGGTGTCCGGCCGCCGCCGCAGCTTCTGGGACCGCATCCGCTCACACTTCACCGAGGCGTTATGTGCCAGGCTGTCAAGGACAATGGCAGAGGGGCATGGACACGGCACGGAGCTGCAGGGCCCTGGGGCAAGCTTGTCTAGGTGTAACTGCACAGCCTGGGAGGCAGAGCAGGGAGGACAAGAGAAGGACAGGTCACCCGGCATGGGCTTCCCCAAGCTGTCCCACAAGTTGCCCTCCACCCCCATGGCATTAACACCATTTTCCACCCTAGCAAACAGGGAGATGAAGGGGCCTGTGGAGCTGTGCATCCCTGCTGTGCTGGGAAGGATATATTTGACCTCTTTGGCGTCCACTGGGACGGGTGGGAAGGCGCTGCAATCGCAGACAGCATCCGTGACGAGGAGCAGGAGGTTACTGTTGGTGATTTGCTGTGCCACAAACATCCTGCAAGGTAAGAGCAGGTGAGAGAGAGCACGTCCCTCCAGCTACAATACCAGAGTAGCATTGCCTGAACCACAGCAAAGAAAACAGACCATTGGAAACAGGATGGCAGACAGTGGAAGGCAGGAGAGACCGAGGGAGCAGCCCTACACAGGGAGGAAGTGGCATTAGCCCATCCTTTTGGCCTCAGAAAACCCCCAACTGGCTCAAATTTACAATTCTGTGCTAGGCACAAAAGCCAAAATCAAACCCAAAACCCAACCAACCAACCAAACCCAACACAAGATGGGGCAGCACGTGACAGCAGACGACACTTGAGAAAGTGGTTCCACCCTGAGGTGTGTCAGTACACATTTACCCTATATTTATGTGTATGCTTACGCAGTGCAAGGGTATCTGTATCATGTGGTCCTGTGAGGAGCAGTGTTCTGCTAAATTTCATGTCACTGGAGAGAGAAATAGAGGATGCCAGTGGCCTTGTGCATTGCATCGGTGTGACAGGACTAACCAGTGTTTGAAAATCATGTGGCTTCACTTTGCAGCCACCGTTTCTCCTGCCCCTTCCCCTGCGTGTTGGATGAGCAGGCTGTGGCTTGTGGTGATGAGCACAGGCACATGGCAGTGGTGATGTCTGTGGGTGCCCAAGGACACTCCTGGGGCAGCATTGCTGTAGGGACCCAGTGGGCTGGGAGCAGCACTGGGGGCAGGATGTGTGCTGGCTGAGTGCAGGGTTTTGCACGTGAGTGCTGTGCACGTGTGGGTGTGTGGGCAGCTCAGATGTGCCTCTGTGCTCACGAGGCCACATGTGCCTGTGCCCGTGGGTTGGTGCCCTGGCACGTGCACGTCTGTGGCAGGGGGTGTGTGTCCCAGCACAGGGATGCTGGTGTCACCACAGGGTGCTGTACACGTCTGGGCATCTCAGCAGCCTGCACTGCTCCCTGCCCGATGCCTTGCAGACATTGCTGCTCCCCAGCACAGAGGCTGCAGCCACCCAAAGCAAGGCTGAGCTGCCCAGGCTGCCATCCCCACTGCCTGGCAGGCTGTGATGCTGGCACAGGCACCGGTGGCTGTGCAGCCATGGCAGGGAGCTGGCAAGCTGTCCTGGAGCTGCTGGGCACAGGGAAGGCTGGGCACATCGGGCTCAGTGTGCCTGCAGTGGTGGCAGGGTTACAATGCTGCAGGCAGTGCTCTGTGCACTCCTGGTCCTGCCCAACACAGCTCAGCCAAGGCAGAGGGCTTCTGGATTGCAAACACAGGTTGGTGAGGATGTGCCCACTGCACTGTCCACCTGGCTGCACCGGAGGATAACCTGTCTCCCTGCTTATTCACCAACTTGTTTTGCTCCCACCTAGCCACCAGGGATCTCTGCATTCCCTTTCAGAGGTGCTGAATGTCACACACACTGCAGCTGACCATTTCATTAGCGTGTTCTGACTAATGACTGCTTTGGGACCTTTGACAAGCAGGCATTAAACCACTCACAAATTCAGTAACCAGGACAGGGGTGCTCCATGCACCAATCCACAAGCCACTTTTTGCCGAGCATGGGGGCACCCACCCTACCCTTGCTCCAGCAGGAACTACCTGGGCTCGTGGGATGTGATCAGGAAAGCCTGCACGCCCTGGCTAATGCTCCACAGAGCCCATGGCAGAGGCTGCCACCACACCTGTAACTACAAAGGAGCTGAGCAGGATGCAGCACCTGATGCTTTGGGGCTGGAGAGGGGCTGCCTCCAGCAAGGAGGGCTCAGTCCCAGGCTGTGTCAGTGCAGAGATCTGTGCAGCAAGAGCTTTACAGGTCAGCTTAGGGTCCTCAGCTTCTCTGGATATGTGCAGAGTTTAATGCCTCTACACAATACCTTGTTGTCACCAAATCTGCAATCTCTTCTGAAACAATGTTTGGCAAAGCCTGGTTTTCCTACAGTCACGCCGACTAGTGCAGGATATTTTCCTGACCTTTAAGTCTTTCCTGCAGTTGAGCCAAGACTGAAGTCAGACTAGGTAGGATTTCTTTTTTCTTTTTTTTTAAAATGGGAATTCCAATTGGATCTGTTTGGATGCCTCATGTTAGGAAAAGCTGCATCAGTGGAAATTCATCTTGCTGTCACCTTTCCACACGTGATCGCTGATGGCACTATGGAGCAACCAAAAACAGCCTCTTTCCACAAAGACTTTTCTATCACTTTGGATTGTTCATTCTCTTAAAATGAAAGTAAATAAAGTGGACCCTTGTTTTAATTTCTTTCAGTTTAATACTTCTTTTTTTCCCTGTGCCTGCTTTTTTTTGTTTTGTTTCTGTAGAAAAACAGAAAAGGGGGAAAATGAAAAAAAAAGGAAAGCCAAAAGCATTGCAGAAAAGGAAAATTTTCCAAGAAGAAAGCTTCTGCCAGAAGCATGAGAAAACAGAAAAGTTTCCTTTCTGAAATCTGTGGAATGGAAAGATACATATATTTGAATGCTCTTTTCTTTGTTCCACAGCTACCTCTGCTTATTAACAGATGGTTTTAGATTTTTTTCTCTTTTATCCAGACCCAGTAACTTGTTCTCTTCCCCTCCTCCCTGTCCAGCATGGCTGTTCAGCTCTGCTCTGCAGCCAGAGCTGTGGCTGTCGTGGTGGCTGTGCCATGGGCAAAGCAGCAGGTGACTCCTCTCAGGTCGCTGCCATCACCAAGGCTGGTGTGCCATCAGCCTGGGGAACCCCCCAAATGAAAGGGAAGCTGCAGTTCTTACTTTTGGCAATCTCCACACTCAATCAGCCCGTTGGTCTCCTTGATGGCCGGCTCGTACACGAAAACGGGGTACTCGGTGTCACAGGGCTGCAACACGTCGTGCTTCTTGTGCTTGTGAGCTGCGAGGGAAAGGAGACAAGGTGAGATGGGGAGGGCAGAGGGTCACACAGGAGCTGCCTGCACTGAGATGGAAACACTTCAGACTGCTCACATAGGTTGGAAGAGCAGCCCTGCATGCCTGCTCCCCCCTCAACAGTGGCAAAGAGCAGGTGCCTACCAGAGAAGAAGGGGAAGGAGATGCTGCATGAAGCAGCCAGGCAGTGATCCCTGCTCCCACTAGGTGGTGTGGGAAAACCAGCCTATGAGAGAAATGCACCCAATATTTCCACTCGCCCTCCCCCAGCAAGCTCAGACCCTGCTATGCTGAAGGCACAGCCACAGCTGCAGTGGCCACAGCACCGCAGGGACATTTGGGCACTGGTTGGTACCCCTGTGTTCAAAGCAGCAGCTGGTCTGGCTGAACCAGCAGCATTAATGCAGTCCCTCCTGCCCAACCCAGCCCTGGTTCACGTCTTTAAACATTGGAACCTGTGGCTGGGCTGTTCCTCAGAGCCTGTGCCAAGGGATCTGCCCCTGTGGGAACCCTGCGTGCCCATGGTGGGATTCATCAACCACTGATCCTTCCTAAGCCCTGTGACATTTCAGAGCGAGCCCACAGCAGGAAATCTGGGGGGTTGAATATGTGTCACATTAAGAAGAAACCAGCACCAGCAAACCAACCTGGCCTGAGACCACAGGAAAGCAGGTGATGGCTCTCGAGGACCAAGAGAGACCACACAGCTCTGGCTGCTGGAGGGAGCCATCCCTGGCACAGGCAGGGAGCAGCTGCCCCATCACTCATCAGTCACACTCTGTAGGGCTCCCAAACTAATTTGGGGATGAGGGGGAGCTGGACTGCCTTACTAAGCCTCCCTCGAGAAGCCAAGAGCATTCTTTCTAGGGGTTCAGCAAAACCTGTCTTGCCTGAAACTACTGCCTTGGGCCCTTCTGGCAATTATTTGCTGCAGTTGGAGGTAGCAAAGCCAGCCCCTGCCTCTGTAAGACACAGGGGAATGCTGCTGATGGAAACACAGAGCTTTGTTGCTAGGGCAGGGGTGGCTGCAGCTCAGCCAAGAGCAAGTATGAGAAATGGTTTCTACATCAGCTTTGGGGCTGAGCACAAAACCTCACCTTGCAGCCCTCCTCCCACACAACAGCCAAAGGCACCCCTGCTAGGGGGACACCAGCAGGGAACAGGGTCCTTCTGACCTGGAGGATACCCAGTTTAGCCTGTGCAGCCCAAGAGCAGAAGATTGATGGAAAAAATGCAGCATCATGGGTTTTAATCAGCAAATGTATGTTCAGAAGGCACCAAGAGGGCACCTGTGATTCCGGTGGGTAATTTGCATCACTGTAAAACCCTCACTGAGAGCAATGGTCTCCTCTCCCCCGGCACTGCCAGAGCATGCAGAAAGCAGCAGGCACCACCCGGCGGAGCCTGCCGTCTAAACAATGTGCATTAAATGAGAGGCAGAGAAATTGGATGATTTTCTCTGATTTTTCTCTCAAGAACTGCAGCCCAATCTTCCCTCTAATGCCTTTCCCAGGTGAATATAATGGGTACTCGAGCCTCTCCCTGCAGTACAGAGTAGTTGTGCTTTGTGCTTTTCTTCTGGACTTTGAAAAAACAGCACTCACGAGGCAGCCCCCTAAAATCCTGCCAGACTGGGCGACCCACCCGTCGGTATCATGGTTAGGCTAATTCTGCACAGATCCAATAGCACACAGAGCATGATTTCAGCATGATGCCTTGTTTTGTATTCACCTTGGATTCACACTGAATTAATCAGCTAAACTCGTCGTTTCAGGGGCTGGCAGCACCTCTGTCAGCAGCCAGGAGCTGCCTGTCTGTGCTCTGCCACCATTTGCCATCCCTCTGTGCAAACCCCACTCTGCAGAAGCACAGAAAAGCCTCTCCCATTTTTTGCTAATGGAGAATGCCTCTGACTATTACCTGTCATAAGGACAAACAGTCCCGAGGAGATTTGGGATGAGAAGAAGACCCTGTTTCTGAGGTGAATTTTAGAGGCTTAGACATTTCTGATGGAACATGCAGAATATCCCCATTTCTGTTGTAAGGAGAGAAGCTGCAAATGCTTTCTAGCTCAGACCACCTCCAGGGCTGCTAACTGTATTCTGGCCAGTGAAGTCCCTAAGCTAAGACTAAAGGAGTGTGAGGAACAGAGCAGGAACCCTTTCTTTCAGCCTTAATTCACTGTACTTGAGGCTGGGAAAGCAGTTCCAAACTCTGAAACAGGTGGTCAGGCTATCATAGTTTGGATCAAGGACAGACCTTCTTGGGGACATGCTTGTGGCAAGACCACACACTGGTCTTCCAGCCACAAACCATCAAAGTCCTGTTGTGTTACCCTTGGATTCACAATACTGTCCCTGCAACACAGCTGTTGGTTATGGACTGTGCCATTCTTGCTTAGAAGAGTCACTGTGATGACCACAAAGGTGGGGCAAACTGCTTGCCAGAATTTAGCATATTGCTCATGTCAGGAGTGGCAAAGAGTCCTGACATAACAGGGACCTGATTTTTCCCTTATCCCTGGTAAAGAATGACATCCCTCACAAGCTCCAGCTTCCTGTTATAGTATCATCAAAGCAGATAGAGTTAGAGCAATATAAAATACAGTGGTGTGATGGACGGGGTGCAGGGAAGGGGCAAAGGAGACCATCATCTTGGAAAATATGGAATGAAGTTGATTTCAGGCCTCTCAGCCTCAGCCAGTGATGAATAAGGGCTGTCATGCTGGTCTTGGTGGGCCTGGAGAATGGCCTTGGACCTCAAGGGGAATGGCAATTAAGGAGACTCCACAACCCATACCCAGGATAAACCTGGACAGCACTGTTTGCTGGCCTGACCTGCACTCACAGGCAAGAGCTCTGGTCACAGGGCTAGAGAGGCCACACTCAGTCAGTAATTCTGGGTTGAGCTATGCCGTGGTGGCACTCAGAGGAGCAGCATCTGGAGGTAAGAGGTGGGAAGTGCACCAGGTCTGGTCCCTTCAGGGGCACTCTTGCCACTCGCATTATGGGCTAAGCCACTCTCAGAAGTGGCATTTCTGGCTGAGTCTTTCAAGACCATCTGCAGTTTGTCTTGCTCTGGGTTAACATCAGCACGTACACCAAGCTGTATTTTTAAACTCTGCTAAATTGGCAGAAGTGCCCCGCACAGACAATCTTTACTCAGACTTTTTGGCACAAGCTGAATGAAAAAAGAAACCACTTTAAAATCTCCTAACTTCCGCACAGAGACAAGACCTATGACAGAGATTATGCTTAAGCCTACTGCCACTTAATTCGCTTGGAAGCAATGCAGTTGCAGCAGGATTGAGAAGTTCAGAGAAGCCCAGTGCCATGTACATCATCAGCAAAACGCTTGGGCTGAGCCTCTGAATGCACATGCTGGACATCAAAATGTTATCAGCGCCCTGAGAGCCTGGTGGTTGGGGATTAGTAAAAAGCCAGAGGAGCTGATAACGAATTGCAAACTTTATAGCAAAGAGTGAGTTAATTCCAGGCTGTCGTTGCAACCATCTGCACTTCCAGAAAGGCTCTGTCAGACATTTGGCAACCAATCCTTCTGAGCAGCAAAGGCAGCTGCCGTGCCTTGTTATGAACTAGAGAGCCCAGATTGTGAACCTTTTCCCACCAGCATAAATCAAACACCCAAGTCAGTGGATTTACTCTGGGACACGAGACAAAATCTGCCACTTAGTTACCAATATAAAACATGGAACATAATCAATTTTCTTGTAAAATATCCTCTGTGTACATTACCACGCAGTAAAAAAAGAGAAACTTTTATGATCTACAGAATTCTAGAAATAGTCCTTTCTAGGCTGCATGCCTTGGCTGGAAGTATTTTTGGCCTAATTAAAAGCTTTCAAACCTATGGTGATGTCCACAAAAGCAGAAGCCCTTACCAACACAGAGAGAAATTGAGATGCTGAGAGCACTGAAAAATCTGTGGCCACAAATATGTCTTCTCACCACGTCTGAAAAGCAGATTTGTATGATGAGTGCAGTCTGAATATATCACGTCCATATTCCAAGAGCAAGTCTCACCTTCCCAGAAAACAAGAGAACTTGGGAAGCAGAAATAGGCTCGGTGCTGCAGAGCCAGGGGTACACAGTCAGGCAAGGGAGAGCATTAGATCCCTGATCATTAATTCCTCTGCACATAACCCGGAAAAAATGTGTGCTCGATTTCTCTCTCACAAAATGTCTCCTTCGCTTCATATTTTTTTGCATACACCAGCCTTGGCATGCAGTCAAGAAAATGTTAACATCTCTGGCAAAAATCTACAGCCCCTTCTCAACAACATGTGCAATCCATTTTTTCCAGCCCCAATAGTATTCTTCCACCCTGCTACTCCCCCACACACATGGACACTCATTTTTTTCATTTGTAGACACCCTCTCTTTCTCTTCCTGTTCTTCATACAGTAAGATGCATTCCAACTGTCTCTATTCCTCTATCTCTGTCTCACACATATGTCTTGCTGGGCAGAGAGCAAATCAGCAAATACAAGCTAGATATGGAAGCAGGGAGATACCAACACAGCCACAGTCTGGACTCTGTCTTGGAGGAATTTCTAACTCGCCTGTAGGAGTGGATTTACGAGCTAGAGCATCTACTTATCAGTTGAACTACTTGAAAGTAGTTCTGCCTTATCCTGGAGCTGGGCTGGGATTTATCAGAAGGAGCTAAGCCATAGGGTGTGGAAAAGAAGACTTAAGTTGCTTCTTAATAACTGAGGTCTACGAGACTCATATAGTTTTTTCTGCAAAAAGGCATGGGTCGGTCTTTGGTTTTGGAATAACAAGAGAAGAGAAGGGGCCAGTGGGAACCAAGGTGAAGGACACACCATGGTACAGGGGCTCTACAGGCCCAGTTATGCCACAGCAATGAGTGATGATGTTGTCTGTGACTGCAGTCCCTGTGTAGGAGTGTGTATTCTTCTTTTATCAGCTTCTCAGTGACAGACCTTCAGTCACCAGCAACAGCATCTCTTACCTTGCAGAGCAGGGAAATAGAGCCCAGCACTGCCTTTTCCCTGTCACACCTTTCCACGAACTCCCCATTGTCCAAAAGGTGGGAAAAAAGTCTTTCCTAGCCTGGATTTTCTAGTTAATTCCCTTTTTTTCGCTGTTAAGTGGTTCTACTTACAGTGATGGAAGACAGCCTTGGCTGGAGAAGTGCCATGACACACAGACACACAGTGATGATGGAGCCACGTGACAGTTTCCCACGATGGCAGTGCAATGAAGACATGGATTCACACACAGCAGTCATGGAGGTGATGTGGGAAAGGGATGAAGAAAGCACAAAAGGAAAGGGGGATGAGCAGGGCAGCAGTGAGAACCCCCTCCCTTCTCCCTCACATCTTCTCAAGCAAAGAGTAAATCAACCTGCAGCCACTGAGCACCCACAGCAGCTCCATGCAGGAACATCAGGTTGGTCTGTCCTCCAGAAAGAGCAGTCCCTCCTGCCCTGGCATGAGCACTGAGCCTGCTCATCTGACTCTTCCTCACCAACTCCTGCATGGGGCCACTCCTGTCATCCTGATGGCAGCAGCCACTTAGGGTGGAGCCACTGATGGCTCTAAGGGCCACTTGGAGGACACTGGAGCCTCTACTGCCATCTCTTTGGAGGAAGTGAGTGGGACATAAACAGTACCCACACACAGGCCTCGTTTTCTGAGTAGAAGGGAACTTTGCTTTCTAAAAATGAGTTTCCCCATGATGCCAGAAGACTTCATGCAGAAGGCTCAGCTGCCCAGTTAGCACAGGAGGTACCACTGTCTCCACTAAAAGCACCCTTAGTGATCAATAAGTAGTGAGAATGCAACAACAGCCCCTACATGGCTGCTCAGAGCACACCCCAGCCTTCCCTTGGAGTCTCCTCAGGGTCATTAACATCTCCCCTGCCTGCAGGGCCAGGGATGGGACCACGGAGATTCCTGGGATGTGTTTAGGAGGCAGCACTCCAGCTGCAGGACAGGTCACTGGATTCCAAACCAGTCCTGCACCACTCTGCTGCAGTCAGCTGTTGTGCAATACCATGTGCCATCATCTTCTCTCTCCCAGAGTGGGTCCAATGGGTAAATAAAGACCCTCAATGTGTTACTGAACTGTAAGGTTTCTGTCTGGCTTCCTGGGACCCCTGCTAGGCTCTGGAGAGCCTCCTGCTCCAGCCCTGCTCTGTCCTGTCCTGTCTGAGACTGGAAGGGAGTGTTTCCAGCTGAAGTGCTTTGCAGTGGGTGGCCTCTCTCATCACACTGCACACAGGGTAGGGGTCCTCAGGGAGAAGTGCCTCCCACCTCCTCAGCAAGCTACCCTGAGGAAAGCAAGCTCTGAGCAGCACCCACCACACCCTGACCCCTCTGGTGCTGTGGCAGCCTGAAATGGGGCTGGAAAGGGGGGAAGATGGGATGTGGTGGTGGGATCTGGAAGCTGGATTCCAGTGTCCAAGGAGGAAGAGGAGTGGGGCAGATGTCAGGCTCCTTGCACAAGGCCAGGCTTCCCCATACAGCTTCTTCTGTCACCAGTGGCTGTAACACTCACGTGCTGTGGGGTGGCTGGACTCTTGAATACTCACCATCTGCCAAGTTGTCTGAGTGCCAGAAGCTACTCATGTTAAACTCCAAAAGGAAGCTGTCAAAAGAGCAAGAACAGAGGATGCTTTTTCAGCAGCCTGGAAGGATGCAGGTGTCAGGGAGATGGCCCTGTCACCCAGCGAGTATCAGTTCTAAAATGTTTACTGCAAATTTGCTGGCAGTGGAAGTCTGATTTTTTTTTTAATTTATTTTTTTATTTGTTTTCCCTCTCCACATGCTAAGAGTGTAGCTGTGTATCATGGGATCTGTACTGTGGAAGATGTGGAAGGGCTTTTTCCTGAAGTATATACTGTGCGAGGGGCTCGCCAGTGAAGGAAGGAATGAGTACAGCAGCCCCTGAGGCTGGGAGGGGATTTATGGGACCCACCTGAGGAGCAGGCAAGGATGGCCACCAGAAGCCCATACTGTGGCTAGTTGGAGGGAACTACATGCCACATTGAATTATTCTGCACCAATAGGCTCAAGCCCTCAGTGCTGGATCTTTTCCACATCTCCCCTTCTGAGCAGTGGCACTTTCATCCTAATTTGAGCCTGAACTCTGATTCACCCCAGAAGTTTGAGGTGAACCCAAGCCCAGAGGAGAGCCTCCCCTCTCCCCTCCCTCGCCTGCCACTCAGACCTGAGCTCCCTGCCTTGCTCCCTTCATCCTTCTCCCCCTCCCAGTGAAAGGCAGGGGTGCATTTGCTCACCACGGGCAAAGGAGACAGGCGAGAGGACTCGGCATCAAGGATCTGCACGGGGCCCCAGGAGACCCAAGTCCTATTTCTGACTCAGGCACTTTGTGCTGAGTGACTTCAGGTAAATCCCAAACCCACTCCAGGCCTCTGCCTCTCAAAATGGGAATAGTAATAGCTTTCTGTGTCCCAGGAGCAAGGCGCTGAGCTGAATGTCAGGAGAAGGCTGACAGCAGTGCCCTCCGCTTGCAACTTTCTCAGCTCTTGCCCCTGCTGGTCTGAGCCTCCCAAATGCACCCATCTTTTGGTACTCACATGAGGAAATCACTTATCAGCCATTTCACTGCAGCTAGAAAGGCATAAATTGGCTGGAGAACAAAAGAAGAAATGAGAAAAACCATAAGGACCCGGTCAGAGAATTTGTAATTTTTATGCAGGACCCCACATTTCAGACCAGTTCCCTCCACTGATCAGAGCTCTCGAAGACAGGCTGGAAATTCAAGGTCTGGGCATCACTGGAAAATGTTCAAAATGTTTTGATGTAAAAAGCCAGCAGAGCTGCCTTGCTAATAATAATATCTTCTCACCCCCTCTTCATCAGGGTCAGAGAGTTTATCACGAATGTAGGAAGGACTTTGAAGATGTAATTGCTTGACGATTTCTCTCCAGTATGGATGACCTTCAGAGCTCTGAGCAGGAAAGAAACACAGCTAAATGGGACACCATCAGTTTAGGATGCTTTTTTATGTTCTGATAGCAAGTGGTGTTTCTGGGACAAGCCCAGGATTTAGTATTATATGCCATTGATTGATTATGCTTAACTGTGCTTTCATCCAGCTTTTCCTCAAGATGGCATGACTTCTATCATCTTCCTGCTTTTCAGCTACAAATTGGAAATCCAGCATTATCCCAGGGACAATCCATCTGCAGAGGATCCTGCTGCTTCTTTTCTTCATGGTAACCATGACCAATTTTCATCTCTCCCTCTCATAATCATGCCCGTGTCCTCAAACCCAAAACAGATGCAGTAGTCACAGGACACAAGATCCCATTCCATTACTGCTAACTGACTTATCTTCAGCCAAAATAAGTCAGCAAATAGTAAAATGTAGAGATTATTGGGAATTTGACTGATTTTTATGCGTGTCTGTGAAAAACAGACTTTTCTTGATTTCTTCCTTTTCAAGGGTTTTGCTAAGAGGGGAACATGAGAGATGGAGGCTGAATGCTCACCTTTTTATTCTCTTCCCAATTCACCTTGGTTTTGGCAGCTCACATTTTGTGACATTTCCCTCAGTAATCAGAATTGGAGGATACAATCAAACAAATATTTTCCCTACAATCATAATATGTTATCTAGCTAACTTAAGTATAGCAAAAGAGACCTGCTGTTAAAAATGCAACATGTTGTTTAAAGGTAATATTTTGTTGAAAATTCTTTTACTGGAAAAAATTACCTTACAGTCCCACTGTAAAGGGTACTTCCAGCACACTGCATTTGAAAGTATCAAGGGATCATAACAACAGTGAACAGTGAACACATCCCTGTTTAGGGCTGTGTCAGCTAGGTTGAAGTGGCCTAAGCATTGAGTAATTACTTTGTTCTGCCTGTTTGAGGCCAGGAAAGTAGAGTGGGATTAGATTATTGGTTTGTATCAGACTAAAGAGAGATTGCATTTGGGTACTAGTAAAAGTAGTGAAAACTAGTAAAACTTCCCTTTGTTAGTTTGTTTCCTGGGCCATCAGCACTCTCACTCTCTGTTGCTCCAAGCCCACTCATACTTCCCAAAACGATTCCCAGTTTTCTCCCAGATGTTCCCTGACAGTGCAACTCTCTGTTTTGAGCTGCTGAGTAAAACCATGTTCTGTTAAAGCATTCCTGTTCATTTCAGCTGCTAGCTGGTTCCCTGGCTTTTAGGAGAAGCCTGCCATAGTCTAATTCCTGTCCTCTCCCCAGTCCTTCCAGTTTTCACTGAGATCCCATATGCCAATAGAGAGCCACGTTGGAAACCACAGCCACGCCACTGCCTTAGGTGAGTTTGGACATTCCCACCAGCTGAAAGCAAACCTCTGTGATTTTGGGGGAATTTTGGGGGATGTGCTGCACCAAGGTGCTGAGGAAGCCCCAGGAGAAGGGCTGCATGCTGACAGGTACGTACGCTGAGCAGGGGCCGGGCGCCGCTGTGGTGGTGGTACGGGACCTTGCACATTGCCTGGTAATCATACATGGTCACCCTGCAACCAAAACCAAACAAGCCAGCAGTCAGAAGCAAGCAATGCAACTGCCTACGGGACAGACACCTCAGCTTTTTTAAGAAACTTCATGTATGAACTCTTTCCTGGATGAACTAAAGCAGCAACTTCTTACACGTGTCTTTGCTGTTCGGCCAGTGCTGGATCTTGCAGAGCAAGAAATACAGGCTTGGGATTAACGTAACTGGGTCAGTACAGGAGGAAATATGGCCCTAATTTCAGAGAGTGAGCAAAGCAGGCTGTGAAGCAGAGGAATTATGACTGCAACTACCTCAGGTCCCCCTAGTTCCTGTTTTCAAGCCACTAAAATGCTGAACTCTCTTTTGACATTGGCTGGGGGAGTGGGGTGAGATCAATAGAGGTATTTTCAAGAGAGAAAGAAATGTGCTCCATAGAAAGGCTTTTCTGAGTGGCAGGAGGAACTGAACCACTTTTGTACCCAAAATGCCAAGAAATGTTTCCCATAGCATCTTGCCCTGGAAAAGACAGGGAAGCAGCTGCTCTCTGGCCACGTGGAGATTGGAAGTTGCTGTCCCTGTCTGTGTTTTGCAGCAGGTGGAAGAGCAGGAGATGAGGAGAAACAGTGTGTGTGGTGCTGATGGCTGAGCGAGTCAGGGGAGGGGGCAGGTAGCTAAAGGAGCTCTTGGATCTAAATAAGAGAGTCACATGCATCATCAGTATGTGCAATTTCCCTGCTCAAGAGCTTCTTAGAGGGACCAATATGCTCTGATCCATACACCAGCGAGGGATGAGGAGTGCAGTGTGGAGATCCCCCACTTACCGCCTGAACATGCCCATGTTTAGCAGCTGGGTCATTACTGAGCCATCCACTGCACCAAAAAATTTTCCAGTCTGCAAGTACAAAAAAGGAAAAAACAGGATAAACTGACAACAGTAAAGTTTCCAAATGCTCCATGGCTCCAGCCCATCTCGTCTGTCTGGAGGCCCACTATACACAAGTGTTTTATAAGGAGGGAATGCCAAGCTTTGTCCTTTGGCTGGCTGGAAAGCTTGAGGGAGGACTTCCCCCATTGCCAGCTGGGCATCCTGCACCATTCCTACCACGCTTGGAAATGACTTAGCCCACATAAGTCCCTGCAGCTTGTGACAGAAAAAGGCAGACTCTCAAGCTGCAGAGACCAAAGGAATGTTGAATCACCGGAGGCCTGGGCACTCTTGTGGGTTTTTGGGAATCCATGTTCTCTGGATCTGAATGCCTGAGTCTTCCATCTGAGCCTCTCTGCTAGCCCATGGCCACCATGGCATTGGAAACTCTGCTCTCCTGCTGCCCTAGGTGAACTGACCCACCATGTGTAAGTGTGACATACTGATGTATTTAGGGAGCAAATGCAATTTTACAACTCACTGCTGGGCAAGCTCTGAGCAGGCAGCAGCCCAAACAACACAACACAAATCCATCCATTCCTTTAGTGTACACACCATGCACTGGCACAGCCAGAGCTGTTGCACAGGCTCCACCACAGCAAAAGTTGCATTTGGGGTGGAACAGCCCCCCAGTCCCACTTGCATACCTGGGCTAAAAGTGGAGCTTGTGGTCCTCTGGTCCCTTTTGTGCCTTGGCATCAATAACCTCTAATACAGATGCAATCCCAAATGTGAGAACTGCTGCCTTGAAGACTTCTTCAAACAAACAACAGTTCTGGCCTTCCTGATTACTAAACTATGACAAATCTATTACAAAGATTCTTCAAATCTGTCAAGTCCACCACTTTGTTTGCAGGCAAGTAAATAAAATATTTATAAATAAAAAAACTGCAGATATGAGCTGTCCTCTGTCTACTTTCCTGGCTCATGGATCCTGACACAGTAAATAGCTCCCATGTGTTATGGAAGCATTTATGCAGTCTGGGGGGACATTTTGCTTTTCCACTGATAGGCTAGCAGTCATTTAGCATGTATTAGCAGATGACAGATTACTTCATTTATTTGAGTGGGACGTTTTCACTAAAAGAACCTGAACCCTTAGGCAGATTTACCTAAGATCACATGGTAATCATCTAACAGTAGTGTTACATGGTTATGAGCTTCTTCCCAACAGGCTTTAGAAGTCATTTCACTGCATAAATCGATATACAACAACTCCCCTTCCAGCATTTAGGCTGTAATCGTCTCAGACATAGTAAAATGTGCCTGAGCAAGCACTAACTTTTTTCACTGCCCTGGCTCTTTCAATCTGATTAGGGTGGAGAAGAGGCCAGCTGCTCCCATTTAATACCAGTCTGCAGGACCAGCAGGAGCTGGAGTGGTGGGATTTAACACAGTGCAAGCTGCAGACAGTGGGGCAAGGGGAGGGGGGTCATTGCAGGACTGCAAATGGGCCCTGTCCTGTCAAGAGATGCTGATGTCTGACCAAATTTCTCCAGGTAGAATTTCCCTCCTAGAGGTATAAGAGTGAGGAGCTGCTAGTATAAATGAGAGTATAGCCTAGGGAGCGTGTTCACAAAAGCATCAGCACCAAACACCTTTTACACCTTTGGCTTTTAACACCAAGCCAGCCATTCTGTGCTGTTTTAGGTACCTTGTGCAGGTAGTAACATAGAAAAGCATCACTTGGCAGAAACCAAAGTGGTCCTGTACTGAAGCAACATTTTGCAAAGCAGCTCTCATTACAACCTGTAATTCCATTCCTCCAGTGACTGCTGCTCTCCTAGGCATCCCTCTGCTGTGCTTCTCCTACCTCCCATCTCTGTGCAAGTTTCCACTGGCCTGTGCAATGTCAGAAGTTCATGGCACAAAGCATGGCTCTGACAGCCCGTGTGACACATGCTGTACCTCATCCCCCTGCAGCTGAGTGTACAAGCACATGTGCGGGCTAGGCACAGGAAAGAGATGCAGCCCAGAGCACACACATGGCTCAGAAGCTGCCTCACTGCTCACAGACATGCATGCATCCACGCTTTGCTGGCTCGTTGAGCAATTTACACTTTTGGTACAGTCAAAAGCTGTAAACAAGCAGGATCTCACAAGTGGGCCAGGCTTTGGACAGGCAGGCAGCCTCCTTGTTGCACGGCTCAAATGGCCCTTGCTTCACCTCAAGCTCTGCCCAGCCCTGGTGGAACTTTAGCCTTTTAGCTGCCTCCTTGCACCCTGTCCCTGAGTCCCACCTGGGGAGAGCTTGCAGACATATCCTGCAAAATGCCTCAGGCAGAAGGCAGCAGTCCCAGAAAAAGAGGTTTAGTGAGCGAGGGAACATCTGGATGCAGCAGCGGAGGGAGCCCAAGCCCTGTGATCCACAGCTGTGCCTGTGACTGGCAACCCAAGGCAGCTAAAAACTCAGGGCTGGTCGTGGGGCCAGGGCTGCAAACACTGCCAGAAACACAGCACAGGGCAGCCCTCCCTGCAGCACAGCCTGAGCCTGCCACTCACTTTCCCTTCCTAGATCCACTGCTCCTCTCCCTCACTCACCCCCTTGTTGGGTTTTAACTCTTTGGTTCCTTTGGTCAGATGGGGAGATTAGCTCGAATTAAGAGATTACCCGTTCTTCCCCAAGTAATCCTGCATGGAGTTTCCAACTCGTCACTCATTAAAATCCTAAGTCCCTCTTCTGTGGTGGTTTCTGACTGCCAGTAAGCTGCCTGCTGCCTTCACAGAGAGGCTATTAGAGCCAATGCCCCTTTCTGATCCCCCATCCCGTGGGCAGAGAGGAGCAGGGTCTGAGCCATGCTGTCCTCACCCTATTCCTGCGGGAGCTGGTTCACAGAATCACAGAAAATGCTGAGCTGGAAGGGATCCACAAGTGGTCACTCAAGGAAGGAGGTGCAGGCAGCAGGCAGCTCTGGGCAGGCAGTGTGCTGAATGCATCAGGAAACACCCCAGCCCCAAAGGAGTGAGCAGAGGGATGGAACAAGCAGAGAGATGGAGCAAAACATGGAAAGGGTCTCCAGCACCAGCTGCTGGCTCAGGACCTGCAAGGACACAGGCACTCTGGCACCTCCCTGCTATTGTCAGCTTCCACTCCACCCCAGGATGTAGGGGTTTGGATATGAAAGCTCCTTGATTGTCTTCCTGGGGGAAGCAGGGATGTGCTGGAGCTACCACAGCCTTCATGGTTCTGTGGTGTAGATGGTTCACCTGTGCATCCCCCCTCCTTTGGCACCCAGTAAGTTCACTCCCATCCCAGCTGGATGGGCAGCACAGGCAGTGTGCAGGCAGCTGAGCCACTTTTGCTGCTGTCCAGCAGAGAGGGGGGGCAGTGAACTAGCTGACTTCTCCAGAATGGCAAAATACCCAGAAAAATCCAGGTATAGGATTTTTTTTTTTTTAATTTTTTTTTTTGGCATTATGTTCAAGGATGCACTGAGGAAAGAGTGTAGGATGGGGCAGGAAAAGCCACATTGGAGCAAATGATCCCATGCAGGAACATCCAGCTGAGAAAGATATTAAAACCAGGGTATTGATATGGTGCTGCTGCTGTCTGGAATTCCCTGTAGGGTTTAACTATGTGAACACTCATGCTGCCACCAGGAAATAAAAGCAGTAACTGGAACAAGATGAAGAAAACAGAAGAAAAGCAGTGGTGAACTCTCTGAGGTCAGAGGAGGTAACAGCTGGAGGAGGACAGCTCTGGTACCTGCCAAAATGCCTGATCTTGGAGGCATGTGGATAATGTTTATAATTTACCCAAATTCACTATAATGCCATGTTTCTGCTAGTCAGATTTTCCAGAGATGAGGTTTTGGAAACCCCATTTTTCATAAGATGCAGGAAAAAATACAGAGACAGAACCCAGGAGGGTGGTGCTGAGGACAAACAGTATATGTGGTGGCTAAAGGGTGTAGTTGTCTTCAGTGGACATGTCATGGGACTCAGTAAAGCACCTTTGAAAATGCTATGGGAGTCAGAGGAGGAACCATCAATTCCTAAGAATACCAGCCCATCCTGAGCATGCAGTAGGACCTGTCCTTCCATAGTAGGGAGCCAATACAATTTTACAGCATTGCCCTCCCTTATTTTTCAAGTTTTCTTCACTTTTTTCTTTTTTTTTTCCTTTTTTGGCACACCACAGAATTGAAGGGGCCCTTTTACTGGACTGTTCAGTGTACTGGGTAGGTCACTTTCCTATGGAAGAGAGATTGGTTATTCCTTGCAATATGCCTCACTTGATACCTGTCTGTATCACCCCCTGGTGCCACCGTGTTTTGCTCTGTGAGTCTCAACAGTTCTCATCTTGGCCTCTCTGAGCAGGATGCATGATCTCACCTTTTTCTCTTGCCAGCCCATTCTGAATATGCTAACCAACACAAGTCCAGATGGGAAACCATGGGACTCATATAGCTGACGTTTTCCATCTAAAAACTCCTTTCTCTTTTGAGATCAATGTCCCCACTTCATGCTTCATACTTTTGCCAGAACTTAAATTTAACAACCTCTTGTAAGGGACCTTGTTCAAGGCTGAACAGAACTGAAATACAGTAGGTCATCCAGTCTCCCTTATATCTTGATTTTCTCACTTTCAAAGAACTATAGCTGGTATGTTTTCTTCCTTATGGAAGCCGTGCTGCTTGTCCCAATCACATCTATTGGGAGTTCTGTTACCTTAATTTCCATTTCAACCTGTTTGTCACATCCTGAAGAAAATGATTTCTGGGCTTGAAGCTACTGCCTTTTGGAAATACCCACACTGTATTTGTTAACTCCAGCACAAAGGAGATTTTAATGAAGCTCCACACTTCTGTCAGTAACAAAACTGCTTCATTTCCCATTTCTTCTATGAGACCACTCTTACTGTTGACTTATTGCTTTGCAGTTTATGAGACTGTTCCAACAAATCACTTTATGACATTCAGAACTATGAGGGTTTATTATTTTGAAAGAAATAACTGTGTATATCTCAGCCATGCAGTGGCTGGTAGTGTTGACTTCACTCAGGCTGCACAGGATGTCACACCACAAGCTGCACCCCTTCAGCTCCCTAGAAAGGGTTGTGGAAACACACACCTTATTTTTATTACTATTCTGAGTCTTTTTCCATATTCCTTTCACTTCTACGAGTCCAGTAAATCCTCCAGTTCCTTAGATGTGTTCTGGTTTCCAATTTGCCAAGAAGATTTCACCTTCATTTTTGGCTTTAGCATTTTACTCTTACCATCCCCTCAGTCCATTCCTGATGAACACTTGCTTTGACTTCAGAAGGACTCAAAAGTGCTGTTCCCTGGCTCTTCCCCTTGCCCTCACCCTTGCCCTTCCCTTGGCATGTCTTCCTTCTGGCACTGTCTTAGATCATCTTGCAGTAAATCTGTGCCAAGGGAAAGGAGTCTAATTTCCTCACTTCTGATAGAAAGATATTTTGACTAGTTCCTTCCTTATCACTGCAAGTTCCTTCCTCACCTAGGATGTGCTGTCACTCTGCTGAGAGGCTTCCCCCTCACTGCACAGTTGAATATAATTACACCACAACCATCCCTATTACACAATTGCACTGCATTTGTTTTAACCAGCTCTGCTGGGTTATTCAGGAATAAGCAAACCCCACTCTCCTCCTTCTCTTATGCCCTCTTACCTCTTCAGGTATTTTGGAAACAAGTATAAAGCCATTGTTATCGATGAGGAAGCAGTTCAGAATCTGCAGGGATGAAAGAGAATCAATGTTAAAGGTGGCTTTTTCCATGTTTGTAGGTACCTCAGTGCTCAGGATGGAGCAGTGTGGGCTTGTGATGATGGCAACAGCCTCGGCACTTCCGTGCCAGCCCCACGGCTCAGCTACCACGGGTTTTACACAATTGACTTCTCCCTCCCTGCCTCCATTTCGAGGTATTTAGTTCATGAGCTGTGACAGAGATTGCCTCTTGCCAGGGCTGTGTGCAGGCCTAGCAGGCTGTGAGACACACTTAAGACAAGGCATCCTTCAGGAAGAGACAGGATGTTTGGAGAGCTCTTCTCTTTAATAATATGGTATCGTATGCCTTCCATCTTTAGATTTCAGAGTTTTATAACCACTCATGAAATAACCCTCTCCTCACCAGTGAGTATCAGTGCTGATCTTATTTTTATTTTGCAGAGCAGGAAATGGAGTCACAGAGTTTAGTTGAGAACCCTTAGGTCTTGCAGGGACAAACTAGGTTGCAGAGGAAATCCTACATTAACATACAAGAACTCTCTGGTGCTCCCACTCTTCAGGGCAGGAGCTCCTGTCCCAGATATTCCTGGGACCAAGCAGTGGCTTAAACACAATGAGAGGTGTCCAGCGTGCATGTCATGAGAGTGGCACGACAACCACTCTCTCCAATCTCATCTGGGATGCCAGGGAGACAGGCTTAGAGGAGACAGATTTTCCTTAGACTCAAGGGCTGGAACACCCATGTCCTTGCCTTGGCCCAGCTGGCACCTCAAAGATGATGGGGAGACCTAAACTGCAAATTTTTCTCATTAGCATGATCGTGGTCCTGCCACAGCTGTGCAGTCTCTTGTGAAGAAGTAACAGGAAATGCCCATAGTACTCAATCCCACCCATCCCAGGTACAGAGAAGAAAGCTGGGCGACTCACATCATCCTGGCAGCTGAGCGGGCAGGCACCGTCCAAGGCACTGCACTGCAAAGGAAAAGCAGAGAATTAACTGTGGTGTTCAGGGAACTTTCCTGTCTGACCATGCAGGAGCCACTCTGGCAGTCTCACTCCCACTGCCAGAGACTTTGACTGCTGGGACTGCAGCCCCTTTGCAGAGGGCAGCTCCAGTGACCTCATGGATTCATTCCCTACACAGTCAGACAAGTTTTCCTTACTGGTTTGGCCCCAGATTTTCCACAGCAGAGTCTCAGATGTCCAGAACCTTAAAACAATTCATTTATGGTCCAGTAACACAGTTTGAGCTGGTGCCTCTGAGCAACGACCTTGAACAAAGGAAACCCTGGGCTTTTATACCCTCACAGTCCATGTGTGTAATAGTGTGGAGTCTTCCTGGTGAGCCAATGGCTGTGTCTATGGCTGGCCACACACCTGGCTGGCCCACAGGTCCCCAAGGGCCAGTTCACCTGCAGCTCCCCCTGCAGCTGCACCCCGAGCTACCTGCACTGAATGTGTCCCTGACACACGGCATGAGCTCACCTTATGGTCTCCCCCTTGGGACTGCTGAGCTAAAGGTCTCCATCACAGCATCCCATAAAGCTCAGCAATTTAGCTGGCATTTCCAGCTCTACAGCAGGCACAGGCAGCACCCCCAAGGTGGCCACTCTGCATATTCTCCATCTCTCTGAGCAATATCTTCTTTGCTGAGGGCTCTGATCCTGCACCTGCCTCCCTGACACGCCTCCAGCAGTACCTGTGCACTCCAAGCAGAGGTGCCACTTGTAAAGAAAGGGTGAAAGCGAGGTTATTGTGCACCAGTGAGAAACCAGCATGCATTTCAGCACCTGTTAGTATCCAGACTAAGTGCATTTTAGATCAGGATTCTTTCCGGGCAGGAATCTTTTATTGTTGTTGTTGGTTTCTTTATTCTCCAGACCACTAATGATAAAATAGGTTGTGAATGGTGCTCATGTAGCCCAAGGCACCATCCATTTGTTTCATTTAGGATTTCTGTGTACTGGACTTGACATGAGTTTCACAACACTGAAGTGGGTGAGGACACGAGGGGTTCAGTGATGAGTAACCAAGCCCTTCAGGTGCTTATTGATTTCATAATTGTTCAGAGTTTGCCATGGCTGCATGTGTCTGTCTCTTCGTGTTATTTTTTAATTCTATTTTCTCCAGCAGCGGAGGGAAGAAAGCTGACATGGTGTTGCTATTCCTGTACATGGGGTCCCCTTCCTGCCAGAGGTTTTCTGGGGTCAGGGAAGGACACCAGCATAGTGTGTAGCCTGTCTGCTCTCAGCCAGCTACCCTTTATTTTCTCAAAACCCTTAGCCATAAACTCCAACCTCCTTCCTGGATGATTCTCAGTAACAAGAGGTGAATTTGCCATTTCAGACCACAACAAGACTACAACTTTCAGTTAGAATTTGCTTCTCCTCCTGAGTTTAGCAGAACAAAACCAGCAGCTTCAGTTTTCTGTCCCTCTGCTCAACTTCAGGGGAGGCTTGGAGATGCCTGAGTTTGCCTCAAGCCCCATGGCTTTCCAATTTCACATGTTCACGCTCTGAATCCAGCTGGCTTTTTGAGGCTCTAGGGATGCTGGTTTAAAAACATTCCTTCATCCACAGTTGCAAGCACAATCTCACCCCTGCCTCACCACAAAACAGCATGTGGTTGTTCTGCTTCCCTGGATGTATCCCTAGAGGTGGCCCTGTACTTCACCCCAGTGGTTTCCTTCCTTTGGTCAGTAGAGAAATATGGCCTCAACAAACCACTATTACAGCCCTGGGGGATAACAAATACAGAGCCCAGAGTTCAGATACCAGGACAGAAACCCAGGTGAAGCAGAGTGGTTTCCCACAAGAAAGGCTCGTGTCTCACAGCATCTTCCTCAGCATGTGAGGGCCAAGTCTCACTGCTGCTGTTCTTCCAGCCCTGCAGAAATTCCAGCAGTGTCCAGTGCTGGGCTAGCCATAGAGCAGCAGCACCACAGTGAGGACCCTGTCTGAGAGCACCAGCAGCCTGCAGGGAGGGCAGAACTGACCCTGTGCTCCCTGGCTGCTCTGAGACCACATCCCCTGCCTCGGGCACAGCTCCCTGCTCAGAGACCAGCCCACCTCACAGCATCCTCCTGCTGTTGGGCAGGGCTCTGTGACCCCGAGCACTTTCAGCTTTGCCAAAGACACTTAATTACTGTGAAGACAAACACAGGCTCTGACAGGTTTGGACCATCTCCAGTGACTACAGACAAGGGACAGTGCCTATAACATGCTGGCACACAAGTGACACAATTGCGAAGCCAAGCTGTGGCAAGGCACGCCAGGATGGCTCCCTGTCCCCAGCTTTTGTCTACTTACATCACTGTCATTGGGCTGGGAGATGGGAGGCACAGCATGGCCATCCAGAGCAGCACAGCAGGCAATGGAGCAGGAGAGACACAGAGAAAACAAAATCTGTTAGTCATTCCTCTGTCAAAGGGTGGTCACATCCTGGGAAACCACACACAAGCTTTTTTTGTACCAGCACCCATCAGGACCAGAGGGGTGCACCCACCAGGGCCCCCTTTCAGCCTCTTTAATAAGGCTTCCCAGTTTCACTTAATGCTCATGGGGGTTTGTTTCTGTGAGAACTGGCTGGGTACAGCCCTCAGGAGATTTTTTATAATGGAGCTCTCTGTTGCTGCTTCAGGGTGCTCTCATGTGCTTTGCAGAAGTCTTTTTAGCTCAGGTTAGGTTGATGTGACCTCCCACCTGCGAGGATGCTCCTGCCACCGTGGCCAACCCTGGGATTTTCCATTCCCCACGTGTGCTCATTGCCAGTGAGCAGCTTCCTGCCCTCCTATCTTCTCATCCTCATCTGATGACAGTTCCCTCCCCTGACAGCCAAGAGCTGCTTCTGCTGTGTGCTGCTTCAGTCCTGTCAGAATCACCTCTCCAGCAGATCTCCCCGAAAGCAAAGCCTGGGGAGAAAGACCCTGGGTGGTAAGGGAAAGGTGCTTCTCTTTTTCTGCTTATCAGACTGGGGTAGATGTTTTAATTATTCCACTTTTCTCAGTCCAGTGAAAGTGTCCAAAATTAGGACAACACCAAAAGCTTATCCTTGGAGCAAATAATTTTTATTTTGGCAAGCTGGTAGTGTTTTGTTATCGTTATCAAGATGATAAGAGAAGGCAGTAGACTTTTTTTCTATGTGCCCAAAATCGCAGATTTCCATGAGGTTTCTGAAAGGCTGAATGAGCACAAGCATATTTCCACAATTAAATGTGTCATATGCAGCAGAGCTAAGGCCAGGCCAGGATGCTGACACTGTCACCATGGCATTTGTGGAACAGACTCATGGCTCACACGGCATTAGTGCCGTCAAAGGATTACAGAAATGTGTGACTTCAAACTAATCTACTTCATAAATCTTTTAATGTGAATTTCGCAAAAGCCCTCATCAAAATGCCCCCGTATGTGATGTAACACAGTATCGACCTTGCTGACAAAGAGCATGAAATTGTCTCTTTGCATGACTGCTGATGCTCCTACCTGTTGCATGGCCATCCAGAACTTGCGTTGGAGCAACTCCAGCTTAATTTGCACACCCACCGCTATGGGAGACAAAAAAGAGGGGAGGATGAAGAGAGGAACATGCAAGAGAGGAGAGACAAGTACAAATTAGGAGAAGAGGAGTAAATATTCATCCAAGGTGATGTGATGGAAATCACAATTGCAACCTGCTTTCAAGTGTGAATGATAAGCATTGAGGTATGAGCGCTGAGTCAGACTGCCAAGTGAGAGTCAGAGGTTTAACAAGGGAGAGGAAAAGGGGACACTGACTGCACTATGAGGCTACAAACAAATTAACCAAAAATATAAAAATTCTTCCCAAAATCTCCCAGGGTATCTTGAGCTTTCCTCTCTGTCTGTTTCAGATTTCCCTGGCCAGAATGGATGTTTGTAATCATCCCAGCCTCAAGTCCTGCACCATGCAGCATCAATCAGAAATAAAGTAGGCCAGTGTGAGGAAGGGATTAATTTGAAAACCCACCTGAATCAAGGAGGAACCACAGAGATTTGGACTGCTCCTAAGCCACTACAAATGCACAGAATTATGAATGTCACTTGACAGAAAGTGTGATTAGGAATAGCGATTTGTTACCTGGTCCCAGCCTAATGCACGATGGGCTAAGCAGAACTCCGTGTGTGTGTGTGTGTCTCTTAATGAAGTGTGTCCTAATTTCTTGGCTTAATTTCTCATCTATTCCCAGCATCGTGTTCCTGAAGTAAGGCATAGCTCCACAGGAGCAGAAACGGTGCAGGGTCTCCTCAATAGCACAACCCAGCTGTCCCTGGGTGGGTTGCCTATGAGCACATGTAATAACCAGTGCAGTCGTGCACAGCCTGGCATGGTGATGGGGAACAACTGGGCTGCGTGTCAACTGGTTGAATCCTAGAGCTCTGGAGGAATTACAGCCTCAAGCAGGACCTTGAAATAGAATATAAAGTGCAAGTGAGCGAGAAAAAGAAACACAGAGAGGGAGATTCTGAGCCTTTTTTCACAACCACCAATATCAGGCGGATGAAGTGTTGCTGTTTCTACAGATTTCCTCTAAATTAGAAGGAGCTTCAAAGGGGAGAACAGATCCTTTAAATCTGAATCATGCCGTGTGGGTGCTTTTAAGCTAACAGTATGATCTGATGCTCTAATTCAGATGGGTATGAATTAAAACTGGAGTATGCACTGGTATATCTTCTTGCCACATGTACAGAGACCCTGGCACCTGGCACCAGCTCTACCTTTTATACCAGTGTCCACATTCCCACTTGCTGGTACATCTTCCAAAATCCCATGTATCCCAGGCACATTTCTTAACCTGCTCTCCGTGCTGTAAACTGAATCTGGCTGTCTGTACGTGGGGGAAAGGAATGCTTTTGTAGAGCTGCATTGCCCTAAGCCTCACAGAGCACGAACCAGACAAGACAAAGAATGCCAGCAGAGGAGGAAGGACAGGGCTGAGTCTAGCCCGGGCAAAGATTCATCAGCTTCAGCATGGCTATCACAGGCATGGTTTGGCTTGGTGCCCCTGCTGACAAATCAGCAGTCCATGACAGAAGGGAAACGGTGCTGTTGCTGCTGAGTCCAATGAGGCCCACGCACCCGATTTGGGATGGAGCTTTAAATAAATTCGTCGCCATCCCTTCAAACCATCTCAAGAAAGAGTCATTCCCCTTTATCACAGCAGATCACACCAATAGGGCTGAGCATTACCGAGGGCATAGAGTTTTTATGAGACTCAAAGAGGAGTTGATAACTATATAACTAACCTGGCAATGCAGACTTACTCAGTGGCTCATGTTTTTGCCAGTGGGAACATTTAACCTCAAATTGTTCTTCAAAGGGACCTTAGCCCCTAGTTGTGAATCTCTGCTTCTGCTCAGGAGGCATGAGTAGCACATACTGAACCTGGACAGAGTTGCCTACAACATGAAGAAGACCTGGGGGCTTGCACTAGTGGCTAGTGGCAGGGATAGAAAGTGGAGTCTTCTTCCTCTTTGCACATTGCTCATAGTCACACGTAACCTATTTGTGCTATCTGATAGCAAGCCTTATCCTTTGGATGCAATCTTTTCAGCCCTAACCTCTCCACAGGGCTTGCACTTACTCATCTTCTCTGCACTAGCCCTTTTTCCCCTTCCCAGTGGTCCAGCACACATTTCCAGCTAGGAGAATCCATGGAGGTATGGTGACCATCACCCTCCTCCTCACATCTTGGCACAGTCTGGACAGGTTGTTGAAAGCAAAGTGGGGGCTCTTCTGCTTTGCATCCAGGTTTGCCTGTTTGGATAGTATCCATCCCAGGGAATGGTACTAGGGGGATTGCTTCACGCTCCTGCCTGGCAGCAGCACTCCTTGCCAGTTGGTGTGGATTGACAGCTACTGGCAAGAACTGTGGGAAACTTTCACACATTCAGGTGACCTGAGGAAGACATGGGAGCTGAGGAGAAACAGGCCACAATCACCACCCCCTCAGTGCTAGTAACAAATAATCACCTCGGCATCTTCACGCTTTTGGTGAAGCCAAGGAGAAAGGAGGAAAGCAGCAATTCCATCTGAGGAAAACTGCAATAAATTCCTTTGTGCTTGTTCCAAGGTATAACTGATTATTAATGAGCCTTTTTGCTCTGGTGGCAAAGAGCATGCTGCATCAGTGGGAAGATCTGAGATCCATGAAATGATGAGTGGCCACTGCAGAGTCTTCAGAGACACCATGGCTAACAGTTTTATTCCTAGTAATGAGCAAGTAAGCTGTGCAACTGTGGCATCCCAACAGTGAAATGAAACACGAGGACAAGCCATGCTGAATACCTTGCACAGGTAGACGTTGCTTCCCTGTGTTGACATGCTGCCCAAAGCTGTGCACGACTTCCCACCAGCAGACACCCTGCCTGCAAACCCGTGGCTGCAGTGGGCTGTCTCTGGAGTTGTGCACTGCTGCTTACCGTGGAGATAAGAGCCTTCCCCTCCACCTGTTCATCCCTCCGTTGAGCATGCCTGCTTCATTAGCTCATCCTCTGCTTGCCTCTCTTTCTGTCTGCATCCTCTGGCTTCTCTCTTTGATTATCCATATGTTGTTCTCAAAAGGAGCTTTCCCCAAGATTTAATTCTTGGGCCAGCCACACAACAAAAAGGCGTAACAAAGAGTCGCAAGATTACATCCTTCAGAGTGCTTACCTTGCCATTCATAACCTGTTTTCATGGAAGCTGATCCAATGGTTAAATAAAACCCATGATTCAAATAGATGAAGGTACCAGAGCAGCAGAGCAGTCATGCCCATACCATCCATTTGCATTCTCTATTCCCTGTTTCTGAAATATTCCCATTTTCCCTCTCAAGCCAGCAACTCGAAATTTTACTTTAAGTCCTCTAAAAATTTTACTTAAAAAATAACTTCCAGACAAACTAAAATGAACAAAAGGCCCACGCCAGTCTGTTTATGATACTGGACCTGATAGAAGATGCAGATCAATTAGATCAGCAAAAGAGTAACTCCTGCAAATGTTGAGCTACTGAGGTCCTCAGGAAGCTGGAGAAGGGCAAGAGAGGGGTCTGATTTTGTGGGGGTGGCTACAGGAGCCCATGAAGAACAGAGAGGGAATCCCGACAGAGGCAATGGGCTGTGTTTAGCCATTTATTGCACCCCTGTACCAGCAGGCTATGTCAGGGAGGGCAGGGGGTGCCTGTCACTGCATGGGTGTAACCACACCTGATATTCAATCTGCTGCACACAAAATTCAGGGGAATGAATGGATGCCAACACTCCTCTGTTTCATCCATTCCCCCTGTCCCAACTATCCCCTACCAGCGTTCCTCAAGTTTTCCCTGAACCCCCAGGGTTCAGGGGAACCTTCCTGGGACACCCGCTGTGGCCGGGCAGGATGTGGCACCTCTCAGTTAAGTCTCTCTGTCGGACACACTGCCAAGCCCCCATCCCCAATGTCGGACACACTGCCAACCCCCCATCCCCAACCCCATCACCTCTGGAGCACTGGTGCAAAGGGGGTGCCTTTCTGCCAAGCCCCTCTGTTTCTCCCCTGCTGTCTCCCCTCGGCTGCAGCCGCTCTCCTCTCTCCTGTACAAAAGCCAGGGCTCGTCCCTTCCTATCCTCATGCCTTTCTCTCCGTGTTTATTGTCCTCAGCCATAGCAGGCAGGGGAGAGACGGAGGGAGGGGAGGAGGAATTGAGCTCGGTGCCTTCTCTCGTAACCTGTGCCTGACCAATGTGCCTCCCGAGGGGCTGCGGGGAGCTCCTCCCGCCCCGGCATCTCCTCACCCCTCCTCGAGCCCCTGGTACCCGGAGAGGGATGGCAGGATGGAGAGACGGGGACTGACAGCAAGTGCCCTTTCTTCAGGATGGGTTGAGGGAAATGAAAGCCTCCCGAGCTCCTTCTTCTGGGTGTTTTAGAGCAGACCCTGCCTGCCTGGCGGGGTGACTCCCTGCGCTGTCTGTGCGCGTTCCTGTGCGGGTGCTGCTGCCACCGCAGATGTACCCCCAGCTGTCACTTCGCCGCGCACAGTCGCTCCCTCTCCCGCCTCTCTCTCTCTTTCCTTCTCCCCCTGTTTATTATTTACGGAGGATTACAGTCCCTTTCCCACGCTGTCATCCCGCCGTGCGGCTCCTCTGCCCTCCCGGCGGGGTGAGCGGCTGGATAGGGGGGTCTCCTGCCCGCTAGGGTCCACCGAGAGCCCGCCCGGCAAACACACGGACTTTCTGCTGGATTTGCTTGGGGATTGTACCGGCTCCACCGCGAAGAGCTGCCATTCTCGCAGGAGGGTCCATTCCAGCCTGAGACAGGTAAGTAAAGCCATGTCTCCTTGGCGATTCCCCCCATCCCCAGCTAAGGGCGATCAGAGGAGCAGCCCCCCGGGCATCCCCGGGGAGGGAGGACAGTGCCAGCAGGGACAGCGCTGTCTGCCAGGTCTCTGCTGTGCCAGGCTAATGGGCAGCGATGCTCCCGGCAAGGCACAGCGACCACCACCCACCCTGCTGCAGAGCTGGCTGGTGCCCGTCCGGCTCCACTTTGGGTACAGGCAGCTGGGAGCAACTTCTCCCAGCTGGGAGCAACTTCTCCCAGCTGAGAGTGGCACCACCAGCGCCTCTTCTTGCACCCCAGGCAGCTCAGGTGCTCAGAGGCTGAGAGCTTTGGTGCTGTGCTCACCAGGGGCCAGCAGCTCCCACTGAGCCCTGGCTTTTGTCCCCTCCTCGGGGCTGGGAAAGGGGTCAGCTCGAGGGGTGCCACTTGCCTGACCCGTGATGACCTTGCTGGCTGTCTTTTTGGACTCAGCTGTCTTAGTAAGAACCACCTAAGATGGAGAAGTGAGGACCAAAATTGGACAGGTTCAGCACTCAGTACACAGCTTTAGGATGGGGGGTGGTGGTGTACATGTATCGGTGTGTGGGGGTGTGTGCTCACGGACATGACCACAGGACAAGAAGCAAAGGATGCCAAATCACAAGTAGAGCCAAAAATAAGTCCCAAGTTGCTTTCAGCATCTCTGCAGACTGAGCCTACAATTTCTGAACTTTTGGGCGGAAGGCACAGCACTGAGGGGGGTGGGTAAAACAGCACAGAGAAGCTTCACAAGCCTTTTCCAGCCCTGCCTGGGAGGAAAGGGCAAGAATGAGGTCCCAAATGGGCTGATGCGAAGCCCACTATGGATGGGAGTGTATATGTAGGCATTAGCCTCTGTGTGTGTGTGTGTGTGTGTGTGTGTGTGCATACATACACATGCACAGACACGTGCACACATACATCCCACACAGGGCATTCTGCCCCCTCCTTCTCCCTCTGCCTGACCAGTTTACTGCTGTCCCTGCATCTCATGCTAATTGAGAGAGACACGTAAAACTGGAGCTCTCCAGATCTGGGGAGAGGATTTTTTAAGCTGTTGCTCCAACCAGGTCATGACTGAGCTGGGCCCCAGGCTCTCCACGTGGACTGTCAGGTAGCCTGAATGTGCCACATCCAGCACACCCCTGATGGGAATGGCAGTGAGCAGGGTACAGCACTGCTCTGCTGCTGATGCATGACCTGCCACTCAAGGATGGGTAGAGAAATTAAGATCTTGTTTGGGAAAGAACTGGAGCAGCTGCTGTTGCAGAGTTTAAAGAAGGAAACCCTGAAAAGACAGGGGAACCCTTAAAGGCACACAGGCACTTGTCCCAAGGCAGAGGACATTTCTAGAAGTGAGGGAGCCTTTCCAGAACTGCAGACCATTTTCCTTCTGAGCCTTGTCGCTCATGTCTGCTGGGGGGTGGGAGGGGGTGGATCCTCCTTTAACTGCTGTGGGCAAACAACATTTGCAAGGGAATTATTCCACATGAGCGAAAGGCTTGCGGGAGTTGTCTCCCTGTCAGACATCACTGCTGCCTCTGTTAGTGCATCTTGCCCACTTGAAGGAATTATGGTAAATCCTGAGCAAAGGGGCTGTTTGCACAGAGAAAGGGGGGGAAGCCTTCTTACATAATTTTTATACCAGATCATAGCTTTACCCTTGCCTCCAGCAAAGTGAATTCCACATGCTAGCAAGGTGCACTCTCAGCTTGGATATCTTCAGGAGTTACTCCAGCTTCTTGCCCTTCCTCTGGCTTTTTTTTAAGCCTGATGCAGAAAGGATTTTCTAGGCTCTTCAGCACCACAGAAGCCTGATGAAGGCAGACCTATGTCTCAGCAGAACTGGGAGGGCCAGCAGCACCACAGGGCCATGAGGATATATAGACATGAGCATTCAGGGAGCAGCAGAGGCTGGAATATGATGGGGACAGGCTTAAGCCTGTGGGAGGGCATTTCTGGGCAGTTCTTCGGTGAGTCTTTAGCACTTGCCTGTTGCTGAGTCAAAAGACAGACCAAGCAGTCTCCTTCACTTGCCATGTTTGGTTACAAGCAGCTGCTTACACTGCTTGACATCTGTCCCAGTCCTGGGTGGCTCAGGCCATAATTCAAATAACCATACTGGGATGCTCCTGCCAGCTGGGTGAGGTTCCAGCGAGCTACACCATGGCACACACTCCAGCTCTTAGGGGAAAGGAGCTAGAGTGGGAGTTCTGGGATGTTCCTTCTGCTGCATGGAAAATATCTTGTAACCTTGTAAGGTAATAATACCTTATTCCTGCTGTGGCTTTACCAAAATGCTGGCTCACAAAAAAGCTTTGTGTGACTGAGGGTATGGTAATAGCAGGAAGATGTACATTTTTTCGATAAACCAGTTTAATTCCAGACTCAAGAGAAGTTGTTTTGCCTGTGAGGAGTGGGAATATGTGAAATATATTCATATTGCAGAAACAAGCAGCTGAAAGTTGGAAAATGTCGGGGCTGGGGGCAGGGTGCCATCTGCACTGGGTTGCAGTCCTGACTGGTAGGATCACATGCTGTATTTTCATGAGCTGCCTCATTCAGAGTACTGGCTACATGGTGTTTGAGGAGGGAAGCAGGGGGCTGTTATTATTTTTGGTACTGCAAAGTGTGTGCCTGTTTTATTTGTTTACTGCCTGCCATCCAGGCCCTGGAGGCAATACATCATTATTCATTGTTTTGTGGTGTTCTGAAGATGTTAGCTGCTACAGTTGCCTTGTAGCTGATGAGAGAGAATTTTTGCTCCTCACGAGGCAGGATGGAGTGGTTATTTTCCTTGCTTTCGAAGGGAAAAGAGACTTCTCCTTTAGCCACAAGGGGAAGGAGCAGCAGGTGCAGGGCTGGAGCTTGAGGCCTCTTGGCTCTCGGTGCCATTGAGTCCTTGGGACCAGTTTGCTGGCTAAGCTGCCAGCATTTTGGAAAACAGCTGTGCGTGCCCAGCAGTTCTGCAAAATGGCCCCTGGGGTCTTGTGCTGGGCACCCGCAAAATTAGGAATGTACAGACTGCAGCCTCCTGCCAAAACTGTGGGTTAATATTTCATTCCAACCATATAAAAATAGCCCTATTTATTACAACATCCTCATTGTTAGCTTGAGTATCATATGTCCTTTGCACTGAGTATGGGATGGGGTACTGTGAAAAAAAAGAAACAGTACTTGGTGGGGTAAGCAAAGGCAGAGCTGTGATGCACACATCCAAGTGGCCGAATGAAGGTTGGGCAGGTATTATGTCACATTTAAGTGCTTGGCTTTGCAAGCCAAATAGCATATTTTATCATATGGTTGTTTGTTTCTTTTTAAAAAATTAAAATGACACTTTCATGAGTAGTTTTCTGTGAACTGGAGTATGGGAGACTTTCTGTTATTTATGCACTGCAATGCCCCACACCCATCACAGGAAGGACTGAGACTTAAATTTACAGCAGAGCCATTCAAATCAGAACTTCCCTACTGAGTACAAGCAAAGGCTGTTACTTTGAAGACAGGCCCTGCTACCATGCTCCTCCTCACTTCAAGGAGGCTGGGAAGACTCCTTCCCCACGAACCACGCTCTCACACGAGGAATAAAACAGTAGGACCACATTCTGAGTCTGGAGAAGAGCTGTTAGAGACACCTTGACTTGGCAGTCATCACTTGGGCTCTCTTTCCACTCCTAGTGGAGCTCTCTCTTGCCAGTGCTGCCCAGAGCAGGGCATGGTGCTGCTGGGATTTCTCTCTAAGGTACCTGTGTTGGGGCAGAGGGGCTGAAGGTGGGCTCAGCTCTCCACACCACTTGCATCTAGTGATTTTGATGGGATGTGAACTTTGCCGTAACCGTATCTCTTCTGTGCCTGCAAATCCCTCAGAAAACTAAAGTCACATCAAATTTGAAGACCTTCCTCAGCTTCAGCAAGCCCTGCAGCATGAGGCTGTGATCTGTATGCTAACCCAGATGCATCCAAAGATCCTGGCTGGAACTCTGGGTTGTGAGAGCTGTCACCACATCTTGCTGAGCTATGGGCAGTGTTCCCAGCTTGTAAAGAGCATAATTATGTCCCAGAGATCCACAGGCACCCCTGGAGCTGCAGGCAGCAGCTCAGAACTCATGGAGTTTGTGTGGACTTTGCAGGGTTTGCAGGGTTTGCCCCTCCTGGGTGCTCTGGGGAGGTGGTAGTGGGGTGATGGGGCAGCAGAAGAGCTCCAGGTAGCACCATCAACCTCATGCCACAGTGGCAACCAAGTGAGACAGATCTCTGCAGCTCACTAAGGCAGGGAAAGGTCTCCTTCAGAGCCCAGCACGAATGCACCGTGTGTGAATAGTGGGAGGTGTGCCAGGAGCTGTGTGTGTGCTGGGTCACTGATCCCCTCACCATAACAGCGGGCAGGGGTTTTACTGCTGCCATCCTGTGCCTTGCCCCACCACTGTGCACTGCATACATGGGTGATCCCTGCCCCTGTGAACATGCCCAGGGCACAGGCTCGTGGGATGGGAGTGAAGTTCTTCCCTCGAAGCACCGTGTTTTCCATCTCCTCTCTCTCCTCCTGCCCCAGCTGCCAAAGTGGCAAGACACTGCCCGTGCAGCTGATGGTCTCATTCTGGGAGCCTGGAGCCAGGGAAGCACAGCCAAGGGGGTGAGTGGAGAAGACAGGACAGTGGACAAGACAAGACCCCTTCACAAGACCCCTTCTTCTCCACAAGAAGAAAGAGTAACAAGCCAAGCACTAGGAAGGCCAGTGAGCTGGAGGTTGTGGTGTATTTCAGAATACAGGCTATAGAAAAAGGCAAAGCCAGTTTTTGGGCTAATGCAGATGTGAATGATGGTAAACAAGGTGTGGGGCATTTAGTGTGCAAGCCATCAACCAGGCTTGCAGAATCTCAGCTCATTTCAGGAAGGAGAAACCACAAGCAGAAAGGCTTTTGGCTGAAGCGCCTTGGCCACATAAGATGTTATGGGATTTCTTGGTGTTGATTTGGAAGCCCCTGGATTTGGCAGTCTGGCCATACTGTTCAGGCTAGACTTCTGGCCTTGCACTCCAGGGACAGAACTGTGAACTGAGAGCTTGCACTGATTAAAAACCTTACATTTTCCTATCTTGCTGACAAATTGATGCACCTCCATCCACTACTCTGTGCATATAAGTGTATCTCTTCTCTCGGACAAGTTGGCATCTTCCCTCTTAAAGATCTGCTGCATCCTTTGCCTCTAATAAGAGACCCAGGGAAGGTACTGTGTCATGTTAAAATTTCTGAGCCCTCAGAGGATCCTTCATAAGTGTTGGTCTATACCATACCTACCTTCTTTCTTGACCACCACCCAAATACAAACAAGAAAGAGAACACTTTGGGATTCATCGCACCATCCAACAAAGAAGTGCAGAAAAGACCTGTGTGTGCAGTGGTGAGGGGACTGAGGACCAAAGAACCAGGATTCTCCTACCAAGCTGCCTTCTCTGCTTGGAACCTTTTCCTGGATTGTACCACCCACCCACACCCCCAGGATAGTCTTGCCAGGAAGGGGGGGAGCAGCATTTCAAATGCCAGGGAGCTGGAGGATGCTCGTGGGGTGTAAAGGAGGAACTGGGAGCAGAAGGGTGCCTCCTCCCTCAGACCTGCCAGGTCAGGAGCAGCTGCAGTCCTTCTGTCAAGGGACTGAGCAAAAGGATTAAGGGCCTGAGCTACCACTGACCATGGGATCAACCCCTGCAGGAAATTAAAGTTGCAGACAAGGCTCTTCACAGCTGAGAGAAAGAGAAAAACTGGGATCTGGATTAGAACTGGCAGGGCTGGTGACAAGCCACCACCCACAGCCAACTGTTCCTGGCTGGATCAGAAAATGTTATCTCGAACTTCATGTAGAACCCCCCTCCACATCTCACTTGGTTACCGATTTTTGCCAAGAGTGTGAGAAGAGCGAAAACACCACTCTGTGGCAAGAAAAAGAGGAGGAAACAGGGATGTCAGCTCACGTGTCCCTCCTTTGAGCCCCTCTCCCACTCCCTCACCTGCTTGCCTTCTCAGCTGCCCCCGTTTTGCATGGAGGAAACACGCACGTGGTCTGTCGCATTCAATAATGCTTGGAGAAGATGCTGGCACACACATGGCTGGATTTCTTCCTGGCAACTGCCCCCTCAGCTCTCCTCCTGCTGCTGCTCTGAGCCTCCTCCATATGCTGCACTCGCACTGTTCTGGGACTTTCCTGTCACTCCCGTGTTGGATAGCCCAGTCTCCCCACCTGCTTCCACAGCTTCCCAAGGAATTCCACATCTCCACAGCAATCTGGATCTTCCCCAGTAGTGCTACCCTCCCTGGCTCCTCTTCAGATGCTCTGTACTTTCTCAGAGGGTTTGCTGAAGCCTTATGTCCTTGGTATTTCCAGCCCCTCCAGCAAAACCCAGTCTAATTATTGTGCATTGGTCAGGGAGGCTTGGAATGCAAATAGTGTTTCCTGGTTAAGGTATGGAATGAGGAAGCAAGAAAACTGGCTTCTCTCCTGGTTTGGTCACAGGCCTGTCAGGAATTTTTGGGAAAATCTGGCCAAAACTCCTTTATTCTGTGTAACTTTGATAAGCCCTACAAATACTCTCTGCAGGAAAGGAGACTATTTACAAGCCCAAGTGCAAGTGCTGCACTTGACAACTTTGAAAATCCTGAGCAAGGAACTGATGTGGGCTTATGCTGAAGAATCAAAAGCATGGCAGCTGAAATTTCAGCCAGCCAAACTCAAGAGCCACTTTTGCTGTATCCTAGTTTGCCCCTCCAGAATATGGGGATGAAGTTGATCTTCCTTAGAGGGGCTAGGGGAGGAAACATTTTTTACCATCAATACATTTGCATTTCAGAGGTGCCTACACACTGCCAATCCAAAAATCAGAAGCTTTTTGACCTCTTCACATCATAGAGAAAAGGGAAGGGTTTTTATTCCCACCAAGTCAGGAATGCAGCAGAGTCCCTTACAATACCAAGTGTGTTTGCACACTTTCTACTTGCTTTACAGCTTTGTGTATGAGGTGTTTTGCTTAGCTGTGCTTGATCACTGCAAGTCAGAGGGCACCATTCCTTCTGCAGCTGGATTTCTCATATGAATTTAAAATGTGCTTTCCACTGATTGTGACAGCACAACACTAATGAATCCTGAACACATGTGTTAATAAATCAGCAAGTGCTGGAAATGAAGCCCTCAGCTATTTAGCTTAGAGGCTCACTGGGGCAATGTCACACACTGTATGTTTCTGCAGTGCTGCTGAGCATTGCTAACACCTCTGCATGCCTTTGCAGTCCAAAAGGATGACAAATGAGGAGCTGCCACTGCGACAATGTGACCTCTTGCGATCGATAATTTGCACAACTAACTTAGGTCTGTTGGGGGACCAAGAATGGGCAGCATCTCCATGCTATCTATGTAAACCCACTTGTGGTGCATTAGTCAGGCCACACAGCTCACACATCCTCCTGCTGCCTGTGACTCTTGCCCCCCAAGGGCTGAGAAAGGAACAGGCACAGAACAAACAAGCTTTAGTCACTAGATGCTGGGGTACCACTCTCTCCCTCCATTATGGGGTGATAATAAGAAAACATGAATCCTAAAAACAACAAGGAAAGGGGAAGGAAAGGCAATAATCTCCTTAAAGCATCCTCCGTGCCCTCCCTCACCCTGCTGCTTTTCTGATAAAGGCTAAAGCAATTCAGCATCAGAAGGGGGAAAGGGACTTTGCTATCAAGGAGAGTATGGGGGAGGGATGAACGTCTGTGTATACTTTCTGATAATTTATTGCTGGCATCTGTTGCAGCCTTTGCTACCTACCCTTCTGTAATATAGGTCACCCACATGCCCTGCCAATGCTCATAAGCCAGGCTGTTAACGGAGTCTGATCCCTGAGCCATGATCCAAGGGTTAGTGCAAAGGACTAGCTGAGATAATCAGAGACAGAAGTTGCTGGGCTCTGTTTCTCACAGTGTCTCATCCTAGTGACACAGTCACCTGTCTCTCTCTAGCCTCAGTGTTGCTGTCTGGAAAATGGAATACCTTTATCCACCTACCAAGAGCGGAGGCATTACTGGCTGTTATCCCAGCCATACTTCTGGGGGTCATTAAATACAAAATAACACCACCTACAGCTATGGTAAGAGCCATTCATAGAGCAGATGGAAAGCTTTGGATAGAAGGTGCCACAGAATTGGGAAGTGTTACTAAAACAGTATATGGATGCTGTTAACTGAAACCCTTCCCACTCTCATAGCATGATCCTTGGGACCTCAGCCACAAAAGCTAATGCTTTGGAGTGATACTGCAAACATTAGTGGTGTCTGGATAGAGAGAAGCAAAGCACAAGACAGGGATAGTGTCTGCTGGAGCTGTTATGCCCTGGCAAGTGCTGCAGAGTCATTACAATCTCCTCTGCAACCCCCTCCTTCCCTGCCCCCAGCAGGAAAGTTCCCTGTTCAATCTAATTAGGGGAATCCTCATTAGAGAGTCCTCTAGAGTCTGACAGCAGGCCAAATGTCCAAGTGGCACTTCAACTCAGTGTATTTTTGGCCACTGGAGCCCATGGGCCAGAAATGGATGATTTCATTTTGTTGCTTTGAGCTGAAACTAAAAAAGTTGTCTTTTACTGTCCTATATGGAACTGCAAGAAGAAAAGGCCATCACCAGTGCCACAGGCCACTCTGTTAATTTCTCCAGAATCTGGAAAAGATACTCAACTGCAAGCACAAGGAAGAAAGCTCTGGACACTGTGTCCCATGGATCACAGGGCATTGAGTTGACATGTTGCCACAGGGAGAAGGAACCATCTAGTAAGCCCAGGAGAAAGACTAATGCCTGGTTTGTGGAGCCCTTGGGTGACTTGGGTGACTTCAGAGCATTCAGAGCTCCAACAATGCTAATTGAGCCCCTAAACCCAAGCCATGCCAGGCTAGTTCAGAATGTCAGGGTGCTTCTCTTCTTGAGTTGGGGGCATTTAGGGGGCACTCCTAGGTCTGGCAGAGGGTTCACTGCTGGAAAGATCCCTGGCTGTCAGGCTGAAAGCATCCAGACAGATCTGGTGCTGCTGTGGAGAGGCTTGAGGTATGGAGAGATGCTGGTTGCCCCAGGACTGTGCATAACCAGTGCTGTGAGTGCAGCTGGCCTGGTGCTCTGCAGAGCAGAAGGCATCTCTTGGGCCACAATAAAACAGCTAATTAAGCCAGAATTCAAGATAAGTCAGAGAAAACCTTTAAAAAAGAAACTCTCAAAAATCCTCTTTGCTTCCTTGCTCTCTCCTGACTGTGGAATATTAATCACTAAGGGTATAATGTGCTTATGGGCAGTCAATGCATGGAAGAAGCCGTTTTTTTCTGGATCCTTGGAATTAAAATTTCTCCACAAACTTATCACTTCAAGGTACAGATGCAGAAGCATGTTCACCTTTTCCCTTCAGCAGCCAAGAACCTCTACCTATTCCAAATCCACTGTTCTCCCACCTGAGCATATGGCATGCATGGAGAAGCAGGCAGTTTTGTGGAAGATGTGCAGGTTGAGAAATATGGGTTGCAGAAGAGTCCCCAGCACACATGCAAGCCCAACTCTGCGCACACATTTGTAAATTTAAGCCCATTTGGTGATTATATGTGCATTTGTACATGAAGACAGTCACTTTCAAGTCTTGGAAACACGTGTACAAGTGCACACAGGGTGGCTGCTATCTGTGGGGTGGGGAGTGTTGCGTGTATGTGACATGTTTTTAAAATAATCTTGGGTTTATCAAGGCCCCTCCATCTCTGTGCATGTTGCAGCACAGGAGACAGCATTAAAGCCTGAACAGGTGTTAATCACTATGCACTGTAATAAATTCTAAACATAGGGAAAGGGCTTATTTATACACGGCTGCTCCTCCCACCCTGCACTCTCTGCCTGAGCCTCGGTGCTGCCTGAGAGAAAGAGGCACCCGTGAGGCACCAGAAATGAGTGCAAGAGCTGGACTTGCCCTGCCAGAGTAGGAGGATCTAGGGGTAGAAACCCTGAGCCTGTCACCATCCTCATGCCTGGGTGTGCCAGTCCTGCCCTCTGCCCCCAGTGTCACCTGGGCATGGTGTGGGTGAATTGCACAGAGCAGCAAACGGGGTGGGAGAGACACCATCCCATGGCCTGAGGGGAGACCCCAGAGGGAAACCGTGTCACAAAGCACTCAAGGAAGCTGGTTTTGGTTTTTTGTTGTTTGTTGTTGTTTTTTTTCTTTAAAAAAAAAAAAATTAAAAATCTTAGCCCCCCTAATTGGCACCAAGCCAGCTGATACAGATGGGGTGTTACAAAACAGAGCCAAAAAGCAAGAGCACAAGGAACAGAGCTATCTATAACCCTGACAAAAGTTAGATGGAGTGAAGGTGGGGAAGAGGGGAAGCCAGAGCGTGGCATGCCTGATGCTGCCCCTGATGCTGAGAGCAAGGACGTGATCATTCGGCAACAGGATTTGGAGCTGATCGACTGGCGCTATCCAGCAGGCAGATAAGGCTCTGTGGCTGTCAGCTTAACTCCCGTTTATTCCAGTGCTGGAGGGAGTTAAATAGAGCACACGGAAAGCCTGCTGCTGGGGAATGAAAGTCAAGGAGGGAAAGGGAAGGAAGAGGCTGTAACTGGGCAGTGTCCGGGGAATCGGGTGCAAGTGGCTGCAGGCAGAACCCCTCCAGGTAAGTGCTTGTGGCTTTTCATCCTCCTTTTCAAGGAAAGGAGACTTCAGGGGTGGCTTTTAGGATGGAGACGTTTGTATGGGGGAAGCTGAAAGTCTCCTCAGTGAGGTCGAGCGCGAGCACCAAATGGGGACAGCTATTTGTTGTGATTTCTCCTTCAGTGGGGACTGCAGGGAAAGGGCTCCAGCTCAGTTTGGGGAGTGGGGGGCTGCAGCAGGTGAAGGCTGAATCAGTTTTGGTACTGTGAGAGGTATTAAGCTATTTGGTGCATTGACATTTAGGTAAATGATCTAAATAGCCTTGCAAATGTACTAGTCCAGGCACTGAACCTGCTCATCATTCTCATCAAGATGCTAATTCAAATATTTCCTGGTGGTTTACATTCCCATATAAAATAAATCAGCCACAGGAGCCGGGGGGAGGGTAGGCTGCTGGCACGTGTGTGGGGAGAGTGTCCTGGTGGGAGTGCAGCACCCAGCTAAAATAATGGCTGTGCATGTTGTCAGAGTCCTTCAGAGGGGATGGAGAAGGGTTTATTTCTGTACTCTGGTTGAAATGCGTCCATCCAAGTGCTGCTGCGACTGTGGGTGGCATGTCAGAGAGTACGCAGGGGGACACAAGGGTTCGTGGTGTTTTCCTTTTTCCTGCCTCCTTGCATCCAAAAGGGAAGTTGAAACCTGTTGTCAGTCAGTTATTGTCAGGGGAGAGTTTATGGTCTTTGAGTTTCTAATTAGACTGAGGATTTTTCCTTCTTCTAATTAAGATGCAATTCCCCTCTTTTCAACACTCCCACTCCGTCTCCCCCGCTCCAGGTCCTTCCTTCTCCTTCTCCTTCTCCTTCTCCTTCTCCTTCTCCTTCTCCTTCTCCTTCTCCTTCTCCTTCTCCTTCT
>JAWWEE010000040.1:67792649-67821607 GCA_035221455.1 Xenops minutus
CCTTCTCCTTCTCCTTCTCCTTCTCCTTCTCCTTCTCCTTCTCCTTCTCCTTCTCCTTCTCCTTCTCCTTCTCCTCCGAGTCTCGCTTGCTCTCCAGCTCCTGCAGTTGCTGCAGTGGGAAATCCCCAGGCTGAAGCTGTGCTGCTCTAGCCACCACATCCATTTTACCTTAAACCAGACAGGAAGTGCTGGTAGGGAATACGGGGAGGGGGTTGGCAGGGGGGGAGAGGTGGGAGGGAGAAAAGCAGCTTGGCAGGCACTGGTGCCCAGATCTAGTGAGCCTGAGCCGTGCGTCAGGGAGAGGATGCACAGGTGGTACCAGCCAGCGTGGAGAGACAGGAGTGAGCTGGAGTCTGCTGCCCTGCCAGGGTCACCTTAGCAATTCATCAGGTTAACCTTGAGCATGAGGCTAATGTAGCTACTATGGCAGGCTATTCAAGCACAAACTTCTCTCTCTGGCACTTAGGTGAGCCAGGCCTTATTTCTGCACTGTGAGGTTCAAAATGAATTAACGTTGCGCCTTCAGTGTGCTGCACCTACTGAAACATCCTCCATTTCTCCTCCAGAACAGAGCTGATGCCTCAAAGGCAAAACACTAGCTGGGGACAGGAAAGGACAACACTGAGCCCAGCCCCATGCCCTGCACCCAGGGAAGTGAATCTCATCTGCTCTGCTCTGCTTTCCCACTCCAGGACCTGGCAGGCAGGCTACAAGGTCATTCCTTCTCCTTTTGGGGCTGTGTGCCAGGCTGGCTGTTGGATGTGAAGACACGCTGGAGAAGACAACAATGCTGCCTACAACTGCTGGCCACCGGTGGAGGAGCAGGTTCCTCATGAGGTGGCAAGAGGCTTGTCGTAAGTAATGCCTACTCAGGTACTAAGTACAATATTCCTGTTTGTCAAGGGAGTGGGAAGAAAATAGGTCACATCAGGGTTAAGAATAGGGGAGAGGGACAGCTAAGAATGGAGATGTTTGAACTAATTCCTGATTCCTTTAGAGGCCAGGCTAGCTGGGAGGGAGAGTGAGATTCTAAAGCTGAATATGGGCTTAAAGTGGGACAGCGAGTGATGATTGCTTCTGAATTCCAGTGGGCCTGGCAGGTGAGAAACAGCATGACAGATACCATCACACAAAGATCCACCCCGAGCATTTCTCAAATCAGTATCCTATAAGCTTCAGACTCCTCTCTGTGGTAGGGGTTTATACACAGGGTGCTGAACAAGGCTCCCAGCTCTTCACAGCAGAACTCACAACAGATTTTAGAAGGGAATGCAGGATGTGAAGGCAAAATTCTCCTACTGGGCACTGCCACACATAGTGAAAATCAAGGAGTAAATAAAGAATATCTCTTTCAAATTAAATTGTAAGCATTCAGCCTTTGCATATTCCCAGTGGACTGGGGCATCTGCTACAGTACCCCTGAGTGCAGAGCAGAGACTGCTAGATTGATGTGGGACTTCTGGGAATGTACCTGCATCTCAGAGAAGCTTCTGGGGACACCAGCAGAGGAAAGGGAATTCTTGGAGTGTGCCCAAGTGCCATGCAGGTCTGTGGTTTCCATTGTTTCAGTCATCCTGATCAAATTTGGGGCTGCCGCTCTAAGAAGCTGGGGGAATTATTTCCTTCTCCAGAAAACAGGCATCTTTGTAATCTATCCTCATGGAGTAGACTGCTGTATAAATTATTTATAATGAAAGCTATTGAGTCTTGACTTAATCTGATATACCAGGATCAGCTTTCTGCCACCTACCAGAGTCACCAAACACCCCACAAAGTAACTTCATCTTCCTCTAACACAAAAACACGTATTACTCATCCTTCTCTAGAGCTGGGAGACAGCTCCAAGCTCTGTCTATTGCTTCCCTGCTTCTCTTTCCCACAGAGCTGCATCCTAACCAGTGAGACGAATTTCTTGGTCTCAGCTCACATCCTAGTGGATGCCCTTCTTGCAAGGAAATGAAAATGAAGTCAGGCTTTCTCTTCTATGGATCATTTTAGTACAATATTTCCAAAAGCATACAGCAATGTATGGGTAACAACAAGACATTTTTGGCATATCCTACATGGCTGCAGAAACCTGGCATAAATCCATTCCCTGAACATAACCACAGCCAGCTGCCTGAGACTTTGTTGCTGCCAGCCACTGCCAGCACACATACTGGTGGAACCCCACAGCCACCCAGTCGGCGCCGGAGGCAGGCAGGCATTTTGGGAGATAAGCCCTGAACAGAATGCCACCTGTATAGCATTACACACGGTCTGCTCTTGCCTTTCTTGGTGTACAAAGCAGCTAAGTGTTATCTCATCATCACAGCTGTCAATCTGTTATTAATACTGTGCTTTTGTTGAGCACCCAGGAAAAGATGGGGTCACTTGAGTGACTCATGGCCCTCTCCCTTCCCCATTCTAGCTCCCATTCTTTTAATTCTCTTCCTACAACAAGAGGGTGACGTATTCTCAACAGAATTAAGTATAAGCCAGCTAGTCAGTACCTGTACTGCAAGTCCACAGGCTACTATCTGCTTTCAAGGCAACCTCTGCTGTGGAGCCCAACCTCTGCATGGCAAGAAAGCACAGAGGTGTTCAGGGTAAAGATCTGTCTTGTATTTCACCGTCAGGATCCGTAATTATCATTAAAAGGGCACACATATTGGCATGGCCTGGGCTGATGTGCACCTGAGATCTCAAGCATAGGATAGTAAAAAATTCTTGAAGAATTGCAAAAGGTGGATAAAATAAGAGAGAGCTGAGGCACTCTCTCCCTTGGTCCTTAATAAAGTCAGATAGCTCAGGCCCAAATTGGGTATTTCTCCTCGGGCTACCAGTCCACAAACCTGCCAGTTCTCACAAGGATCACTGGGAACACAAAAAACACCCTATGCAGGATGACAGGGTTTGAGTATGAAGACACATCACTGAGAGACACCAAGTTGAGAGGAAAAATGGGCTATGGGTCAGATTCAGCTCTAGAGAGTGGCACAGGGAAGAGAGGAAGAGCCTGGCTGGCTTCAGAACTGTTCCAGGCAGAGCTACTCCAGAGCTTGTGTCTCCACTGGCTCCCTCTCTTGTGGCAGTCCTTTCACAATTCCTTTAGGGTTAAGAAGCAAAACACCTGCTTGTTGATTCTTTGAAAAAAAAGCAGGACAAAAGAGACTGATTTCCAGCTCAGGAAAGAATGGTGAGACAATAAATGCATCCACTTTAGCCACCATTCACCTCTAAAAAGACTCTACCAAACCCCGAGTGAATGCCTTCTATGAAGAAATGTGAGAAAGGGAGAGGACAGGGCACAACATACAGACAAACCCGCCTCAGTTTTAGTCAAATGCTCAAACTTGCCACCTTAAAAACTGCGAGGGAGCTGAATTTGCTTCCCACATTGAAGAATTGTGGAATTCATTGTGCAATCTCAGTTCCACAAAAGGAATTAAGATGAAGGATGCAAATGTTTTACATAGTCTGCTTAAACATAACTCCCACTCCTCTAATGACAGGAGGCACAAAGCTCACTTTCCTGATGCTAATGCTTCTTTGTCACAGAAATGAGAGTTTTAAAAGCTACTGGCACCCAGGGAGGGTTGGTAACTAGTGTCCTGATTCCACCCAGAGGATCTGGACCTGTGTCTGGAATGGTGATCCAGAGCAGTTCTAAAAAAATGCAGATTTGTCGACTCTCTGACCTTAACTTTGAGACACTGCAGGAGAAAGTAACCCTTTTCCTAACAGCCCTTTCTTCAATTACCAACCTGCAATTTTTTTCCTCATTCCATTGTTGAGGGCAATTTTGGGCAGAGGAGGTACTTCTGGGGCTATTGCTATAGGATTATGAGACTGTTTTGAGAGCAATGGCAAGTTCCAGGTGTCCAGTCCAGGGACTTCTTGTCACTTTTTAACAGCTTTGTAACATATATTCTAATTGATTAAAAATGGACACAAGGCCTACACAACACACTGTGAATATGGTAAGCAAACAATACCCTGATTTAGAGACTAATTTAGATCTGAGACTGATCTATTACAAATATTAGAATTCAAACTGTAGGAGCACAACTGAGATGTAGGTTGTTTTGTTTTCATTTTTTTTCTCTAAACCTCTTCAATAAATTTCCATTCCTGAGAAAAACAGAGCTTCTTATGTATAAACTGATCCCTCCTCTCTCCACCCTGACTGCTTGGAAAGAGCTGTCCTTTATCAGAGGTGACACCTCCCACCACTCTCTGCTCCATTCTCCTCTGACAGGTACCAGTGCTCCAGTATCTGTCAGCAAAGTCCTCTGGGATGCACCGTTCTAACTCCTTTGTGAAACTGGGAGGATATTTCCTTGCTTGCTCATAAAAAGAAGGAAAAAGGCGAAGAGGGAAGTTGTGCTGTCAGGGTGCAGGACAGCAGTGAAGGGATGCAGCTGTGGGGAAGCTGATGACACTGCAGGGTCCTGCCATGAGGGTCATACTGTGGTCATAGCTGTGATATTGAGGGTGGGAAAGTGCTGCTCTAACACGTGCACTCTTTCTTCCCTGCTTCCCACCCACCAGTGCTTGGCTGCTGGCTGTCGCTGTGTGCTGCTGAGTCCTTCTTTGCCTGTCCTTCCTCCTGCAAGTGTAACAGTGGCAACCTGGAAGTGGACTGTAGTGGCTTGGGCCTCTCTTCCATTCCCTCGGACATCCCCACAAACACCAGGACCTTCCTCTTTCTCAACAACAAACTCAGCATCCTGCCAGGAGCAGTGTTTTCCAACCTCTCCGCTCTACAGAGGCTGGATCTATCCAACAACTTCTTGGACCAGCTCCCTCAGAACATCTTCAGTGACCTGGGGAACCTCACGGAGCTCCAGCTGAGGAACAACAGCATTCGGGCTTTGGACAAGGACCTGCTACAACACACGGCTCTGCTGCGCCAGCTGGACCTCTCCATCAATGGCTTGGCCCAGATACCCTCGGGCATCTTCGACGACCTGCCCGCTCTGCGCTCCCTGTCCCTGCGGTCCAACCGCCTGCAGAGCCTGGACAGGGTGACCTTCGAGCCTCTCACCAGCCTGCAGCTACTCCAGGTGGGGGATAACCCCTGGGAATGTGACTGCAACCTCCGAGACTTCAAGCACTGGATGGAGTGGTTCTCCTACCGAGGTAGGTGGTTGCGCTGCAGGAGTGGAAGTGCAGAAGTGCTGCTCTTCGAGTGAAAGTGCAGAAGTGCTGCTCTTCCATGCAAGGGCAAACAAAGGCAGGGAAGAAATAGGAGCAGATACCTCTGTCAGGTCAGGCTGACCTGAAGAACAGGTCCCAGCCAAAAAGCAGGAGTGAAAGTGCAGAAAAAGAAAGTGCAGCCAAAGAGCATGAGGATGATACTATAATTTAGTGCCACCACACCTTTGTACAACCACACTGCCAGGCTGAGGAGTCCTCTGCAGCCCCAGATCTTCTATTTCCTATTTTTTTTTCTTATCTGAATGGTTATTTTCTTTTTTTTTCCCTTTTTTTTTTTTTTTTTTAACTTGGGAGAAGAAAGAACTTTCCCCAAGTAACATCAAAATTTTAGGATTATGAGTTCACCTCACCCTTTCTGCCTAAAGAGAAGAAATGCTTTTCACACTTGAATATAACCATCCCATTCTCTTTCTTAAGCCAAGAGAACTAAAAGTCAGATTTGGCCATGAAGTGTGAGATTTCAACAAAAGAACCATAGGCAACAGTGCCACTCAGGAAAAACAATCCAACTAATATTAGCAAACCCAAACTAAGACTCAAATTAACAAGCCAGGTCCCAAGTCATACTGGCTATAAAATCATAATTTTAAACAAAGGAGTTTTTAACAAGTTTTCCTTGAAACACACACAGCTGGAAATGTACATACCACTTATGGGGAATGCTGATGGGATGACATGTTTTTAGAAGCTCCAACTCAAGGAGAGATGGCACATTTTACAGGAATGACCTTCTCTTGCTGGAGCCAATGAGTAGGAAAGGGTCTCAAATCATGCGGGTAGCAACAGTCAGCTGTCACATCCCTGCTGATCACAGCCATGCTGCAAGGAGATTATCTCTGCCCATGGCTACACTGCAGTCTGAAATATGCATTTGTGTGAGAAGAATCAAACAAACATACCAATGCCTCTTCCCTCTTTCTTTTTTTTTTTGGTTTGTTATCTTTCTTGACTCCCATATCACAGAGTCGATGGAAAGCACACAGAGATAACTTTGCTTTTTTCCTCCCCTTCCAAAGAAATTGCCCAAACTCACTCAAGCATTTGTTTCAACATCTGTCATCATTTGCACAGAGATGGATTTATTGTTAGAAGATGGGGCTGTGTATCTGTTGTTATTTTGAGAAGATACAGCCTGGTCCCATCTTTTTATTTCATTTCTCCTTTTATAAAACAGTTCTACTGACACATAACTCACTAAATAACACGAGGCTGACTTATTAAATGGTTTGAGGGGGCTCTCATGTCTTGTCCTGAAAGATATCTATGCACATATCATGCACCATGAGCTCTAGTGTCAAATCCAAGCTATGCAGAATCCTATCAGCCAGCTGACAGGGTTGGAGCTTCTGCAGGGAAAATACTTAGCAGATGTGAACAGGGGCCCATGAACTCACCCCACCTGAGGATCTAGCTCTGCTGTCGCTGTTACCAGGATGAAGTTGTGATTCACTCCTTTTATCTCTATTGGAACAGGTGGGAAAATTGACCAGTTGGCATGTACCCTGCCCAAGGAGCTGAAAGGCAAGGATATGCGAATGGTACCCATGGAGATGTTTAACTATTGCTCCCAGCTGGATGATGAGAACAGCTCTACAGTGCTGGACAATACTGGCCCACCCTGCACTAAAGGAAGCCCAACTCCTTCCAAATCTAAATCAGGCCCAGAAACAGAAGTGGAGCCCAGTGTGGGATGCCCCCAGAAACAGCGATATAGACCCGTGAGCGTGCGCCGGGCTATTGGCACTGTGATCATTGCAGGGGTGGTTTGTGGCATCGTTTGCATCATGATGGTGGTGGCAGCTGCTTATGGCTGCATCTATGCCTCCCTTATGGCCAAGTACCACCGGGAGCTGAAGAAGAGGCAGCCACTCATGGGGGACACAGAAGGTGAACATGAAGAACAAAAACAAATCTCTTCTGTGGCGTGAAACTCTTCTAGAAAGGAAGGGACAGCAATGAAAAAAGGTACCTGAGAGCAGTCAAGCATGGGGTCCTCCCAAAATACATCTTCCCAGACAGACTGTGCTATTGCTCCACTCACCCAAGTAGTGCAACATGCTTCTGGGGGGTCAGGGCACCTGGCTCAATTTCTTTTCCTCTGCCCCAGGCCCATTTTTTGCCCTTTCACCCTTGGGGCCTCCCAGACAAAATAAAGTAGAGTCAGACCTCGAGTGCTTGCTGTGCCTCATGCCCTTGCACTGAGCTTCCCGCACATGCCTGCTGCAAAGGCAGCTGGCACCTTCTGGGAACCTGTGCCGTCCTCTCAGCTTTGGTCCTGAGTCGTTCTCTATCCTGTCAAGAGTTCTCTGCAAACAGAGAGCAGCTCTGTGAAAGCTTCTGTGGGAAGCAGGACACCAGAAGTGTCCAAGCCTCACTGTTAGGGTCACTGCTGTTGTGTGATAGCAAGTTGCTGTCTACCCTACAAGTCAGTGCTGCCAAGATTACATCAGAAGGGAGGGAAGGTCCCCAGGGTAGAACAACAGTCAGTGGGAGAGTTCCCTTCTCACTTTTAAAGGTGGAAAGATACTCGTATCACTCTAACACACTGCCAGGGAGCACAGTGTCCCTCTTTTTGCTCCTGGCCAAGTCCAAATCTGTGAGCTGACACACACGTCATCTCCAATAGGTGCACAGACACGGAGTCACCCTCCTGTACACACACACACTGACTCATTCTGATCCCAGCACACACACACAGCCAGTCCCAGTTCCAGACATCCAGACACCCCACCTGCACATGCAGAGCCACACATGCCCATGCTGATCTGCCCTCTCTGTGCAGCCATGAATACATTCAGCCACTTCACCTCACCCTGATCATAGCAGTGCATATTGCCTTCTGCTTCAGACAACATACATGCACACTGCCACTGAGGACCTAAGAAAAACATCTCAGCCATAGCGCAGAGCCAGTGGAAACTGGCAGGAGATGATGGAGAGAGGCAAAGTCATCGAGATTACAGCGTGAGTCTGTGGAAATAAGTACACAGCATGAAAAAAATAAGGTGTATTCTTCTTATCTGTTTTATGTTTTCTCTGATAAATGGAGAGGATAAGGATATGAAGCCTCCATTTAGAAATGTTTGATTGGCACAGCAGAAGTGGGTCATCAGGAAAGACTAGAGGAGGAGGTGGCTTACCAGCCTCAGTAGTGTAAGCCATGCTGAGTAGTGTGAGCCTGGGGAAAGGTGTCAGGGGAAGAAGTCACACAACTGGTGTGGCTGGCAGAGGGGCCAACATGGTGTGTGGAGTAGGGTGATGCAACTGGGGTGACCAAAAAGCTTGGGCACAGTTCTGGAGGGTCTTGAGCTGAAGGTTGAAACCTGGACCACAGCGTGGCACACGTGGGATAGTCCAGGAAGGGTCTGGCATGGAAGGCAGCACAGCCCACATATACTCCCTTCAGCATCACTGGTGTGTTTGATGCCATCCACAGCTGCACACGAGTGTGCCCAACACACAACTGTGCACACTGCCACTGTCACGTAGGGTGACTTCCCCCAATCAGACTTTAAAGCCCTCAGACTGCAGTGCCTCCTATTAGTCTTAGCTCATTCTGACCTGACAGGAAAAAAAATAAGGGAGAGGGGAAAAAAAATGAAAGGAACTCGACATAAGGACTCATTTTGTATCACTGGAAGTGGGATAAAATGCTGTCTCCAGGGGAGAGCGCACATTGCCATGGTAACCTGCTCTAACCCGTCACAGTGGGTATTCCTGGGCGAGGAAGATGACACCGGAGGTCGTGCATCCACAGTGCCTGTGGATGGTGTGATCCCAGCCACCAGGAAACAAGCTGGCAGCCAGCCCAGCTTTGCAGGGTGTTTCACTGGCAACCTGTGTTCAGAGCCCAGCGTGCACTGCAGGTGGACCCTGCCAGGGCACGTCACCTCTGCCACCTGCTCCATCTGAATCCCAATGCCTCCAGACATGGCACAGCCCTCCTGCTCGCTGTGACTGGATCCCTGTGGAAGCAATGCACGCTGGCTCCTCCACCCCTTCTGCTCCCACACAGGTGGTTGTACTGACCCACGGGCACACAACATCTTTAATCAAAGCCTGGAGTGGCAAAATCCCTCCCAGTCTACCCAGTCACCAAGGCGAGGAGACAGGATGCTCTGGACTGTTTAAGCATGACTGCTCTTCAGCACAGGGATGCATGGATCAGGGGAGGATGTTCTTCGGGAAGCAGAGGACCAGGCTGCCACAGAGGAAGAACTGGGAGAAGCAGTCCACCCACAAGTGTGCACACACATTTTACCCCCGCTCCCAGCACACTGCGAGTGGGGAAGAGGAAGAGGAGGAGGGGGACTGGCAGGATGGAGGAGGAAGGACTCTCACCCCATGCACTGTATAGCCACTCCAACCATCCCACCTGCTCCAAGTGTAGCCCGCTCTGAAGGGCAGAACTGGTGCACTGCAGACTCCATATGTGTGTTACTGCTGCTCCACATTCCCAGCAAGCCAGGACTAGGCTCTGCCTGCTGGATCCAAATGTCTCCCCAACCTCCCTCTCAGGGGAACTTCTCCCTTTACCATACTGGACTCCGCAATCATACTTGAAATGGAACTTGTGTCAGAGTGGTATATTTATAGATCTATATTTTACTTGCATCAAATAATGGTGAAATATTGCACAAAACAAATGGGATCTATATATGTGTGTGTGTGTATGTGTGTGTGTGAGTGAGCAAGAGAGTGAGAGAGAGAGACTGTTTTTAAGGGAATAGACTAGAGGTAAAATGAATGGGAGGAAGGCAGGGGACACTGCAGGGGTTGAGGGGACAAAATCCTCCTTTCCCTGCACCTTTCCTGTGACTTCCTCCTGCCCTGACCAATTTTTCTTTCTTGCTAATAATGTTTTCTATATCTTGTGTTGTGGGGCTGATGATGACCTTGCCCATCCTTTCCTTTTTTGTTTTAATTTATACGGCAGAAAGCCTGGATTTATCTCAACCCTAGACATGGGACTGCTATGTTTAGAAACCCACCCAGGGAAGGAGAGAAGTGAGTGTTGCTGAGAAATATGAAGGCTGGCTGGTATGGGGAGTCCCACTGGAAAGCAAATACTGTGCTTGGAAGGACCAGGACTTGTCTTCTAATATGCAGAGCAGAGTAACTGGGTTCGCTGGGAAACACCCTCTTCATGCCATTGTTTGCAAACAGGCTCTTTTCCCTTTCCCTAGCACAGCTGGAAAACAGGCTGCCCTAGTGTGACTGAGCTGCTGCACTGTCCACAGGCACTCTAGGGAACAGTGTGGTCCAGCTCTCCTGTGGGATGCTGGATACAGAATGAGGACCAGTGCCCCTTGTGTGCTCAGCCAATGGGTTCCTCTGGTGTGTGGAGACAGGGGCTCCTGGTATCCCTGCAGGCACGGCTGGGCATGGGGGAAATCCCTCTGAAGGCACCTTTTGGTGCAGGCAGGTACACCAATGCCACATGCCTGCACTCAGGCAGTGGTACTCTGGGGCAGGCAGGTCCCACACATGCCAGGGCATCACAGGGGCTGGCAGGGCCACCAGAAACACCCCTCCTGCTCCCCCTGCTCCCCTTCCCCACACACCCACCTGTGGTACAGGCACATTTCTTGCAGGCAACAGATGGCACTTGTAATTCCTTTTTCTTTTTTGTTACCGTTTGAGGGAGAGCGACAAGATTTTCTAAGATGATTGAATGGAGGTTTCTTTGGCATGAGACAGAAAATTTTTAAAGGTATATTATATTTCTGGCTTGTTGTTACAGAATAATAATAAAGAATGTATTTTCCTATGCTCCTTCTTGTTTAAATGAGATCTCTGATAATCAAATTCCCTCCCTATTTGCCCCCTGCAAAAGCAAACGCCACAGGGATGCAGCCAGCCAAACGAGAAAGCCCCTCAGTTCCCATGTAGGCTTGTCTGCACACACTGTTTGAACTTGGAATGAGCATGCACATACACACATACACAGTGTAAGTCAGGGTGAGGCTCCAGGACTGGGCACACAGTCAGTCAAGGTGAGACCCTAGATCTAGAAACACACACACACAGTGCTCCAGGGACACAGCCAGACAAGGGTGATTGTGTAACAAGGATAAGATACTGTGGCAATCAGCTCATTACATAAAAGTAGAAAGGGCCAAATTAATCCCTAGTGGAAGAACGCCGAAGCCAATGGAGTTATATTCAGGTCAAATTTGATTCCTAAAGCTTTTTTTTTCTTTTTTTTTAATTAGAACATAATGTAACAAATAGTGAGCTATGGCTTCCTACATCTCCAGATTCCTGACCCTCTTGAGCAAGGTTATTTTGAAATGGATGGAAATTGCTATCTAATCCTATTGCACCCCAAGTACACAAGCTGTCACCCCTGGAGCTAAAAGAGTCTGTCCACCAGCTGTTCCCTGGCTTGGTCTATCACACACAGCTAAGAAGTTTAAATTCCCCACTTCGCCACTTTCAGTGCTAAGCATACACAATTCATTCCATTCCCATCCTGTGAGAAGAAGCTCATCCTGGCGCATGTGGAACCACAGAAGATGTTAAACCCCACCACAAGCAAACCCTTGTGCCACTGTACTCACACTGCTATTCTCAGTCACCCTGTTATACCCAGTCTGATCTTCAGAGAGAAACTGGGAGCAGGACTCACAGATACTCTTAATCCGATAATAGCCGAGGCATCTGTGCTGCTAAAAAGGTAAGTACTGCAAGAGAATCCCCATTATTGTTTAATAGTATGGTGTCTATGACACATAGTTTAGTCTAATTTTGCCATGTAGGTAGAGGAGTGCACACAGATACTACTAAGCACTTCATATAATAGCAGAAACACAGAGCAGATTAAAAGCAAAGCCAACACACTCATCTGATGACTCTAGGCTTTTTCAGTTCATGAACTATCTGGGAGCAGGCTGCAATTTTCTGCAGTTTGATTATTATAATTTGAGTAGAATTTGATATTGGCAAGTGTATTTGTCATCCTTACATATCTACTCATGCACACATAAGACACCATGTATAATTATGTATATATATAACATGTAAAATATATAAAATAGAATTCTTCCTCAGTATCTTGTTCAGCAGCAGCCTGCTGGGCTGGCTTGAAGAGCATTTGCTGCATTGATTGGAAGCACAGGCCAGAGGGTCAGCTTCTCTCCTCTGATCAGGTAAGTGCAAGCCTTAGCATGAGATCTCTGAGGACCAAAAAGCCTTCCCTCCAACAACAATACAAACAAAAGAATAAGCATTCCCCAATGAGTACAGTTATGGAATGAAGTGCAAGTAAATAAAGATTTCCTGTGTCATTCTGGAGTGCTCTTCACATCTGTAGCAGCCCTGGAAATGTGGGGACAAGGCAGCATCCTCACAGCTTTTCTCCCTGTGGAGGGTGGGGGAAAAAGCAACCAAGAGTGGCCAGATCTGTCCTTGTCCCAGCCATGCTGTGCTGCAGCCAGGCAGAGGCATGTGCAGGGCACCTGGAGCCAAGGAGAGAGCAAACTGCCTTGCTAAGAATAACTCTGCCTTGCATGGAGCTCCTGAGGCCACGACAAACACGTGCTGCTCTTTGCTCAGGGCTCTGAGTAGAGATTTGCCCCTTCACATTTGCTTTTTCTGTGTCCTAACCTGGGAATAAACTTGTTTGTTAGAACAGCCGCAGAAAATCGAGCTGCAAAGGGCACCGAAGGAGTGACGAATGCAGGTATTTGGTTTGAGGCCACACGCACAGACCATGCACTGCCATATTCAACCAGCGCTGCAGAAAGCTCAAGGGAAATATGCAGAGTAACAACAATGCTTTGCATTTCTATAGTGCTTGCCTTTGGCAGCTCTCTGGGAGCTTGCAAACATTAATGAATTCACAGAGGCAGAGATTCAGAGAATATAAAGGCCAGAAGGGACTTTAGATCATCCAGCCTGACCTTCTGCCTGTCGCACGCTACTTGGAAATTGGGTGGAAAAGAAGCACAAACGTTATTTGAGGGTGGCAGAAAATGCCTTCCTGTGAAAGGCTTAAAGAGCTCAATCTGTTTAGCTTTTGAAACAGAAATTAAAGAAGTTATCCTGCAGAAAGACCAACAGGGAGTGTTTACATGCAGCTAAGTAGAATCTTCCAGAAAGGCACCTACCTTTGATTTAAGAAAGGGAATGATCCCCTTCCCTTGGTACCTTATTACAGTAACTGTTCATGCTCACTGTTATCATTCACAATTACTAACTCATTTGAATTTGTTTGGTTTCCCACCGCAGTTTTTGTTATGCTTCTCTCCCCTAGATTAAAAAAACAAACCCTCAGTGACCAGCACCTCTCCCTGTGAAGGCACTTTATACTCTAAATCATCTCTCAGTCTTCTTTTAGGTAAAACAAGTAAATTGAGTTCACGAAGTCCTTTGCCTGTAAAGCATTTCCTCACCTCTGGAACAACACTGTAGCCCATTGTCACACTATTTCCCATTTTTCCTCCTCCTTTTAGAAGTAGTCTTCTCATCCATCAATATCTGTGCTCTATATTGTAGATACTAGAGGATTTTTTGCCATAAAATAATAAATGTTACCTTTCCCTACTCCTCCCCACCAAATAATGTCTCACAGCACACTCGCTGGGCTGTGTGAACATTGTTCCTGCTTTGAAGATGGAGGCATGAGGAAATGCTAGGGCAAAACCCTTACAAGGAACTTTGAGGGAGCCAGATTATGGGCAACTGGTTCTGATCCCACTCACAGTCACCTTCCAGTAGTACAAATTCACTGCATTTTATACAAGAGCCTCCAGATTTATGCAATTCTTGGCCTGAGAAAATCTAACCCTCTATTTAAGAGGATGCTCCCCTTCTAGCATTCTCCACTTTTTCATCCACTCAGGGCCTCATATGGTTATTTTTTACATCTCTCCCATTGGACATACATGTCTTTGATTGTCCAGTTATTCTTTCTCTCTCCCCTTATTTTCATCCTCTTGTGATTGATCATTCCCTTTTCAGTGAGTGCCTCTGACCAGCTGCTTTTCAGATTCTCCTGTCTCTGCTCTGCTCGATTGTCACTTCTCAGCTGCCACAAAACACACCAGCCCCCACATCCCCATCTGCTTTTTAAGGGCTTGTTATCATAAGCAGGGGTTTCTCTACTTGCAATTCTTTAATTTCCAAAATCCAAATCAATTAAGAGAAACCACCACGCTGTCAAAGGCTGAGAGGAGGGTATAGATCAGCCCTAACTTCTGGCCTTCCAGGTGCTCTGCTGTGGCTTTCAGCTGCATTAACAAGCATATTTTTATTCAATCATGACTAAAATCATGGAGTGTGTGAACTATATGGTAAGAAGGCCCAGCCTTGTGCCCAAAGGGAGTTTTGCACTCAGAGAATTCCCTGAGTGACCACCTCGTGCCTTGTTTGCTGCTGGTAATTTGTAGTGTGGCATGGTGAGACCAGGGGCTTCAGCAGTTCCCTGGTGATGGAGAAGGGATGGCAGACTAACAGCACTTCAGCTCTTTGTATTCAAGGCACCACCTCCTCCTTACAGACTTTTCAAGTACCAGCTTAAACCCATTTGTCTTTTCACCTCAGATTCTGGGCAAAGCTGCATTACCCTAACAGAAACTCTCTTCTAATTTTCCACCCTAAATATTTTCATTGCCTATCTGCACTACACTATGACCATACAACCATGTGCTTTCATTTAAATGTTTCCTCCAAGATGCATTTATTACAGCAGTCCTATCCCCTTTGGCCTTGGCTGCATGTGGTGAAACAAGCTGGGTGCTCCCATGTTCCTCTCACAAAGTCAAGACTTTCCTCTCATCATCTTTCCATCCTGTCTGTTCCTGTCTTAGCCTGTATTCCTCTGACCAAAACTGTAACACAGGCTAGAGGAGAGGCCTCACAGGGCTTTGGGTAGGAGCATCAATGCCTTTCACCACTGGGAACACCTCCCTAAGTATTCCAGAATAGCATTTGCTTCGTTCACAATTGCATTGCACTTTCACCCACCATCATCCCACCAACACCTAATACAGAACATCCCAGCATTTTTTTCCTGAGCTTTCTCAGGATACCTTTACCTACTGAATCTACTCAGCTGCCTTTCAGCAAGAATCTCAGGACAGATCCTGGCAGATGACAAAGGTTCCCTGGATTTTATGTGGGCATCAGGGAACAGCTTACACTGAGGATCCTCACTGAGTCTTGGCAAAATTGGCCCAACAGTTCCCAGAAGACAAGGACTGCCTCTAGTCCTGCTTGCTGTGCTCTCTGCCAGATCTCACAGAGTTCCCAGCTTACAGAAGATTTCTATTATTAGTTGTCAAGCATATGACCTTGTCTGTCATACTACTGAAATTCATTCTGTTTCTGGTACTCCTGCCAAGGTCAAATAAGGCTTTCTCTGCAACATCTCTGGTCCTTCCCTGTACTTGCAATGCCTTCTAGTGTTGAGTTATCAGGATAGTTCCTCACTACCTACAGCTATAGGGTCTTGGGTTAATATTAGACAAGACTAATCCCATGGTCAGCCATGGGGAATGTAACAAGTAACCTTTTGTTAGACTTTGATGGGTGATATTGCTGCTTCTGTCCTCCCAGATCAACTTCTCCCTCCCTGCCCCTTACAACTCCTCTGCCTTTCTTGATCTTCTCCAGTTTAGCTGATTGTTTCTCATGTGGCACTATATCAAGTGCTTTACTGAAATACAGAGATGAGACCTTTGAAATTTCTTTTACCTTCTAGGGAAGCAACCATCTGAAAGAAAGCTATTGGGTTAGTCTGCTGTGATCCAGCATTGATAACCTCATACTGCCTGACTCCCTTTTCTTCTTGGTAAGAATTTTACTTTCCTTCAAGATCTCCTCTAAAGTGCCAGAAACATTACAGAGGCTACACTTAAAGGTCTGACAAACTTATTTCTTGCCTTTCCTTAATCCTAATTGCTGAATTTTCACTTTTCCAGGCTGCATGGAGTCACCACTGTCAGCAGAGTTGAAAAAAGCCCTTTGCTTATTATAAGCCTGTGTTTCCATGTGCCAGCTCTCCCAGGGCCAGAGAGCACACAGGCCCAGCACTGTGAGTGCACTAAGCAGCTTGAGCTGCTTATTCACGGTAGTCAGCTTGTTTCTTTCCCCAAGGACAGTATTTTTGTCTTTATCAATAACTTGGGCACAGAGCCCTCTCTGGTTTTCGCTCAGACCATAGGCTCCTTGATCTCCACTGCGCTCTTAGTGCTCAAAAGTGCTCCCACTTCTTATTTTTCTTCTTTAATTTTTCTGTTTCAAATAGCTGAAGAATCTTCTGCTGTTTGTTCTAACCTGCTTTGCAAGGTCTAACTCAGCTTGATTTGTAAGCAATCCTCACTTCATCCCTACATTTCCTGACCCCTAAAAGAGGGCAGGGCAGGGGCAAAGCACAGCAAGGCAGCCTTCTTTGCTGTCTGTTCTTTTTCCAATCTGCATAGGCTCTCTGCAGAGCCAGCTTAAGCAGCCTAAGCGGTTGCCTGTGGTGGCAGACAGATGGAGGGCACGAGAATCAGGCTCTTCACAGCAATGGGACCTTCACATTGTCCCCAAAATCTCAACTGCTCCCTCCCCACGCTCCAGACTGCGTAAAGCAGTGCTGAGAGCCAGCAGCAGAACACCCTCCCCACACTCTGGACAGCAGTGTTGTCACACCTTGCCTATCTCCTGCACACACAGCTGCTTTTCCCTGCCTCTGCACCTCCTTGGGAAAGCCTGGAACTTCCCAAGGCTTCCAGGCAAGGGCTCTCCCATATGCAGAAGCAGATCTACCTTCCACCCTTTCCTTTCCTCTCCTCTCACATCCTCTGTGCCTCAGCATCCAACACTGGGCTGACACTGCAAACCACCTTGCCTTCAGCCCCTCCACAGCTCCCAGTGAGCACTGAAGACTTGCTGATAGTCCTCACACAGTACAAGGAAAGAGAAAGGGAATGGCTGTCAGTTCACTACAGCCTCTGCATGGTATAGCCAGGGAGAGCACAGTGCAGGAGCATCAGGGAGGAACAAGAAATATTTCTGGGACTCTTAACGTGAAAAAGCTCTAAGCAAACTGGTCTGGCTTCACAGCTGACCCTGCTTTGAGCAGAAGGGTGGCTAGAGACCTCCAGAGGTGCCTTCTGACCAGAATTATCCTGTTATTCTATGAGTGGGCTTTCTGTATCCCAGTGAAGGAAAGGAAAAGAAGAAAAAGGTCTTGCAAGGGGAAAGAGAAGGCAGTCAGAGTCCCATTTCATCAGCTTATGGTGGGAGATTGGTGCCTTAGGTGATAGGTAGGGCAGAAGAAGAAGAATTCAGGCTGTTTGGTGGCAAAAGGAATGTGTCTTAGGAGTAGAGTGGAGCTGTACTCAGAGCTGCTAAGTTTCTGTGCATCTCACCCTGCAAATTGTCTGCTTGTGCATTGGCTGAACTTAAGCCAAACCATCTTACCAGACATTTCCTATAACCTCCTCTGCTGTGATATTTACCACCTCCATTCTTACATCTACAGGCTGCTTATGTTTATATTTATGATCACATATGCTTATGTGATCCTTTCCAGCATCTTCTCACATGACTTTGCTTCTCTGCTGAACTGTAGGTCCTAATACAGCTCACGACCTCGATTATACGTGTGCTAAGGCTCCAGCCCTCTCTTGGACAACACTGCTGTACTCCATGTACTTCAGATGCACAGATGGGGGGTGTTGGGGGGACAGGGGTGAGCAAGGTAATGTACTGGCCATGAATTCATACAGAGATTAAGGTTTGGACCCTGCTTGGTCAGAGGTGTCAATGCCACTTGCTTGGTGGTCCGTGGATCCTGGACCATTTGCGACCCTTGTACTTTGTCAGTCCCCTGAAATACTCAGTGTATTTTGACAGGCCCTGCACACTGGGCAAAATTCCATGTCCACAGGGATTAATCATGGACATAACCTGTGTGTACACACAGAAAACACATGTGAGCTTGAAGCCCCACCACACAGCCAGGGCTAAGTGCAAATCACTCCGTGGGTATCTGTGCACACCCCTCATCAGACATGCAGGACACGCTGCACAGGAACCACTTATGTATGCAAATATGTGCATACCCATTGCAATGTGCTCCCTCGGGGCCACGTGGCCCTGGGCAGGGATACAGGGCCCTGCTGATGCTGGTTAGGTAGGAGTTAATGGGAGAGAGGTTGGGAAGGAAATTAAAAGCAAAAAAAAAAGTTGAAAGCCCAGCACATGATCCTTCTCCTATCACATCTGTGAATCCTGGAGCACAAGAGTAATTGTCTGCAATGAGTCAGACCAAAAGGCACAAGGAAATGGTTGCTATGGCAACCTGTGCACTGCTCTAATTCGGCTCAGAATTAAAATGATATCAAATAATTTGCAAGCAAAGGGAACATGGCAAAGGCGCCGGGTGCCAATCTAAAAAATCCAGCTATATGCAAGCCTCTCCTGAGTCAGTGTCAAGGGCTCTTTTCCCTTCAAGAGTGACAACTATGGCAATCAGAGGAGCTGCAGAGGTGGCAGTGATGGATAACCTTAGACTAGAAGATTCCTGCTACACATAGGCAAGAATGGGGTCCTGGGCTGGAGCTCCAGCCTGGAATGGGCTCCAGGATGGAGGATGTTCTGGAGAGAGGCTGCACCACACCCCACAGGAGAAAACCCATTGCTCCCGATTTGTTTTGGTGTCCCATTGAGAAAATTCCCTGAAAGGGTTGGTGAGGGCAGGGCCTGGGCACAGGCACCCACCCACAGCGAGGGCATTTGTTCTGTGCTGGGTAAAGCAGTGCCTGCATGGGCTGAGGAACACAGGGCTCCATCACTTTGGGCTCTTTTCCCTGGAAGTGGTACAGTGTGCAAACTCTGGCTCTCAGCAGAGACTAGAAGGAAACATTTATTCTGCAGAATTGGCTATTGTCTTCACTTGTTCCCCAAACAGGACTCATCCCAAGGCAATAAGCAATGTCTGCACACGCAGGGAGGAGGCATGACTCCCACACTGGACATCTGACAGCCTATGCAGACAGCAGGTACACCATGGAAGAAATGGAAATTGCTAAGGTCCAGCTAAGATGAGCAGAACACTATGGAAGATGTCTCACATGCCTATTTTTAACATTCTTTTGAGGATAAAATCAACTTATTTTCCCCTCTTGTCGCCAGTTGCTGTCTATGCACGGAGACATTTATTTGGAGTTCTGCAGGCAGATGCTTGCTCTTTCTGCCTGCTCACTGACCTGCCTGGAGGATAATCAGCCCTGAACAGGGATGGACCCACGTGGCACCAGCACCAGTATCAAACCTTGGTGAAAGGCAAAGTTTGTAGTATCAGAGCCAGTGCAAAATAATGCAACCCCCTCACTTTTGTCTGGCTCATAGATCAGCTTGTGTCTGCTCCAGAAACACCACAAAAAGCAACCTGTGTACTTACAGGTCCTCCCCCAAGCCTCAGTGCAGAAGGAGAACTCAAGGGATGGCAGGCAGGCAGATGGATGGATGAAAGCAGCAGGAGACGTGGTTCTGGCACCCCATGTAATGTGGATAACTGGCCCACGGAGTACTGGCTCAACCCTTAGGTCAGCCACGTGTGCACCCACTGAAAACAGCCTCCAGCCAGGTATCCTGAGAGGTGGAGGAGGTATGGCTGCTGTTAGTACCAAAATCATCAGCATCTCTGCCTTACAAGTGCCCCAGCACTTCCTAGGATTCTGTTCCAGGGCATGGCAGTTCAGATGCCTCTCATTTTGTCAGATCAAATGGATGAGTGAGAAACTGCTTGGGCTTTGGGGATTGCCAGAAGGGGCTGACATCAGGCAGAAACCAAACATAGCAGCTGATGGGTTGAAAATGAGTTGAGTCTTCCTTCTTTTTATCCATCTTACCACTGGATGCTGCTGGGACCATGATTTTCATAAAGGCACCTGGTGATGCCTCAGGGGCGCACAGAAGTCTCTGTACTGGGACAACTTTGGCACAACCTTCAGCATCAAAAGAGAGACAGCATTCCTTCTGAATACTGAAGCACACATTCAAGAGATCTGCTGCCTTCAAGTTCTCTATGGGTAACTTTATGCTGCTTTCTGAACCAGCCTAGTGAAATAATTCTAATTCTCTAGCTTAGATGCAGCTATTCCAATGTAAAATGTGCTTAGGCTATTATAGCTTATTTCCATGCCTTTTAGCAGCTTCTACGGATGCAACTGTCACTTTCCAGACAGAAGGTTGAAATGTTTTATCCATCCAAGCAGCAAAACTGTAAGAATACAGAATTGTGTGTAGATTAGTTTGAAAAGATGCCACAGCAACAGAACTGCTGAAAAAGCCACCTGCACCTCCTGTCCCTGCTTGCTGGTAACAGGCAGCAGGTAGCCAAAACTGGGGACCAAGAAAGAGACATCACGCTGGCCAGAAATTGCTCTGCAAAAGAAGAGCTTCCGTCAAGACCGACAGAGGTTGGATTTTAACCAGTGACAAAATGGCAAAATAACTTCCTGTTATCTGCTCTTCAGACTGATTGATTTCAAATACCTCTGGAAAAAACCCTTTTTTTTTTTTGTAAATCTGCTCCTGCTGTGAGTACAGAGCAATTCTGAAAATACTGGTCTTAATACCTCGGTGTCCCAAAACTCTCTCTTTAAAAGAGAGACAACGTTCTCTTCTCTGGCCCTTGTTTGAGCTTGACTAAAGCTCTGCCCCAATACATCTGTATATACTTGTTGTCAGGGGATAATGATTTCACTGTGGTCCAATCACTGCTGATAAGAACAGCACCTTTCAATATAAGCAGAGGAGCTAAGGATTGTTTAAAATAAACCTGCATCTCCCAAGTGCCCATTTGGATATTTTTTATTGGCCACCACAGAGCCTGTGCATGCCCCATTGTCCATTTCCCACCCCTGAAACACGACAACTATGGCAAGGAACCAACTGGAAAGAAACCCTTATGTGCCCCTGTTGGGATTGGCAGCCCAGCTGAACAGCAAGAAGGTCAGGCAATGAAAGAGACGTCATCCACAGCCCAAAGTGACAGCTGAACTCCTGAGCAGATTCCAGCCGTTTCACTGGGGCTTTAAATCACTGAAAGCTTCTGTCAGCAACTACATGTGATTTCTGCCTTGCACCCCGAGGACCAGAAAGCCCCAGGCTACTGACTCACGGGAGGGAGCAGATGACTGTGCTATCTGGGGCAGGACATGGCTTGGGGAGGGTGCCATCACCATTCCTTATTTCTCATTTCCAACAAAGTTAGTGTGCGTGAAAGGTACTGGACTGACATCCCAGTAGAATAGCTGCCTTCTAGTTAATTATAATTAATCATCCAGGCATTACTTAATGTTTGCATAATGCTTTGAAGTGGCAAAGCACAATATAGCAGGTGGATACTATTAATTTCAAGAAAAAGGTATAGTTAAGCCAGAGGTAGGTTTTTCTGTGTGGCTTCTCACCAAAGAGACCACACCAACTCAGCTGACACAAGTGGACTCTGCCTTGGCTCCATCACATCCTCCAAGAAATCTGCATGTACCTTGAACCCATTGTGCACCCTTCCTGTGCACCAGGATTGGCCCACAGAGGAAGGAGAGGGATGGCTGAAAAGGGGAGAGAGTACGGCAGAGCAGAGGACACTGCTTTTCTTTCCTGAATTTGGCCACCTCCCCACCTGCCCTTATGTGCAGTAGCATCTCCAGTGGCAAGAGGAGCAGCTTGGACTCCCCTCAAACACATTCTGGGATTCCCCAACTGAGCTAAGCCAGACTGAAATGGGAGGAGGGAGATCCTTGTATTCCCCACTCCATCCCTTCTCTCAGCCCTAGAAACTGGCCACTCTCTAATCTCATCTGACTGCTCCCTCACTCCCAGGCCTGTGTCATCTTCCTGCAGATTTGATTTTACCAGTTTGCCTTACTCTGCCTTGGCTGGGGACTGACATTCATCTGCCAGAAGAAAAGGGGCCCAACACTCCATCACTGATGTTCTCCCCACGGGGACACTGAGGGTGCTCCCTCCCCATGGGCATGGCTGTAAATCCTGGAGCTTAATTTTTCACTGCATACATAGCGAACATTTCAAAGCGCTTACAAATCCCTTCAAGCACTATCAAGTCAAACAAGTGACAGTAATTACCAGTGGCAGAATGACAGGCCAGTTCATACCACTTGTTCTTTTATAGGGACACTTAAAAAGTCTCTGTTTTTCCCCTTTTATAGAACTGTGACTGCATTTATTCAGAAACAACAAGTCTGCCCAGATATTTGGCTTTCTGGGAACCATTTCTGGTACCAAACGTCTGCTAGTATCATAACCCTAAATGAACACAGCATCAGTGCCACTGAGGGCTGATGCCATCAGAATAACAACAATAATATCAACAATCTGCATTCCATTCTGCTTGGATTGCCTCTTGCCATGGCTCCACTCACTCCCCTTCCTTTACTTCTCTCCTGTTCTCAGGATAGTATTGCAGCACAGCCCAGCACCACTTGAACTGGAGCTTCCAATGTGGGATGAAGTTCCCAAGAATCAGGATTTAGCCACTCAGGATGATTATATTAGTGCAAGGGGAGATGAAGTGAGACCTACACCCTTACTCTCAAAGCTGGCATCCTCAAGAAAAAATAGTATTTCCATAGGCTGTGTAAGCACAATTATTCTCCCTTTTTTTAATGACTACTAGTATGAAAGATTCAGATGATGAACCCAGTCAGTGCTAGAAACAAAGCAAATATAGTACCTTTTTGCTCTTCAAAACCCCCAAAACATGATGTAAACTGACACCCACGCCATCAGATGGGATGTATCTCAGCAAACCCTTGCACTCCTGCTGAAGTCAATGGGGGCTCCAGATGGGGGGATGAAGGACTTTGGAAGTTTTGGGAGAAAGCAATGGTCTTGATGCTGTCATTTAGCCCATACCATGGATGAAAGATGGGTAGTTTTCATCAAAGCATAAGAACCCAGGAATGAAGAACACCCACCACGTGTGAGAGTAGAAGATGCTTGTGGTCAGGTCACCTAATGAGCCTGCTAGTGACAGGGACCGTGGTACCCTTAAGGGGCAAAAGCAATTGAAAATTCCTTCCTGTGTCTCAACTTCTGGTTGCCAAACCCTGGTTTGCTCTGTATAATTTCCACAAATGACAGATTTTTTTACCTTACTGTTTTAACATGATTTGTTTCCCTATTCTCTGCTGGTTTTTCCACCTTCTGCTAAGGATCCTGCCCCTTCACAGCATGTCCACACAGACAGTCGATTCAGTATTCAGCATAACTGAGTGGGTGGAAATCTCCACAGGGGTTGTGAAAAGCCCTGCTGACAGAAGAGAAATGGCTCTGTCAGGGGCAGATCCTCCTGCCACTTGTTCTTGCTCCAGCACTTCCACTGAGACGTTTCCTTGCTTGTATTTGAGCTGAGTGCCAGATAAACTGCCTGGGTGCCTCTGCTCTATCTCACACGTCAGGAAAGGGAAGGAAAAGGATCTTGAAAAACAAATAATTTGGGTTTTCGTTGTTGTTGGTTTTGTTTGTTTGTTTTTTGTTTTTTTTTTTTTTTTTTTTTAATTTATTTTTTTATCTTTCTTAATTACTGTTTATAACGCTCCAGTGCTGCACAGGGACACTTGGTACAGTTTCAATGCTCTTTCTTTCTCTGCTGGGTGTAACAGTGCCAGCTAATATCAGTTTTAAGAGCAGGTTTCTATGAACCAAGCACCTATTAATGTGAACTTTGCTGAAATCACCTCTATTTCACAGGTGTCTCTGGACAGATTTCATAATATTTTTCTGGTTTTGAGCTTAACATGGTGGTTTAACTGTGAAAAGCACTATTTCATAACGCCTCTCCTTCAGCTTGTAAATACTTTCTTAATGCCCAGGTGATATTTAAAGAATACCATTCTCAGTTGGAACTTACTGAAAGCCTGGAAATTAAGGAATACTTCATCAGATGAAGTTAAATTGCCCCAGTTTTACTGACTACTAGTGTTGAAGATCATTCCCTGTATTCTACCCAGCCCAGGCAAAAGCAATGGCAGACTGTGATCTGAAGGTATATGCTGTATGGCCTTCTCTCTACTGGATACTGCTGTAAAAAATGTTGTTTTCTGGTATCTATTCTATCAGTCATTCCTTATACCATAAAAGGCTCCATTAACACTAACCATTCTTTCACAAGAAACTTTGCATCACAGCGTATTTCTCCATTAGAAAAATTACTCCATTTCCTGTTCCATCAATCTCTTCCCTTAGTCAATGTTTCCAGGTCTAAAAAAGCTTCCACTGAGCTGCATCTTCTCTTACCCCAATACTCCTATGCTGAGCATTTAAGCTGGATATGACACCAGGGTTATTGATTTATGTTGATGTTTCCTTAAAGGACTGCTCTGTTTCACTTCTGAGTTTACTGAACTTCTGTAAAGGCTGAAGCAATTAATACAGAAAATGGTGAATCTTCAAAAGCTTTGGGGTTCTCTTGGAAATAATGTGATGTATGAATTTTCCAAAAGTAGATGCAGAGTCTAGTGAAGGTCCACCAAAATGAGCTTAAAGCTCAGATACAACAGTAAGTTTGGCAATCTATAGGTCTGAGTTGGAGATCTAGCAGCACAGCCATTCCACCAGCAGAAGTTATTTTTCAGCAGAGATAACAATGGAGGTGCATGGACATGATGCTCTTCCAGAGCAAAAAATGTCTCCTGCAAAGAGTTTTAAACCTGCATGGACTTCTCAACCTATTCATGCTCCAGAGAAAGACTCTCAATCCCCAAATTCACCAGCACTGACAAGGGGAAGCTTCCATTCAAACAGCCAATTCCCCTTTCAGAAGCCTGTCAGCCATTCAGTACCTGTTCTATTATTCTCTGTTTAGCCTAGTTTTCAACATCACAATCTATTGTGGCTCCCATCACTTTCCCTGAATGACAAGCTAACAGCTCTGAGCTCCCACACTCCATAAAAATGCAACCATTTCATTCAAGATAAAAAGAGAAACCAGAATGTCCTACCTGCAGCAATCCCCATCTTCCCATCCACAGACACAGACACAGCCGTGCTCACTGTCACCACTTTTGGCAGGCCACCTCCCTCTGTCAAGACACAAATACAGCCAGCTTGGTTAGATTACCACCAGAGAGGAGCAAAATGCAGCAGGAGCAGCTTGCTCACCCATTTTCTCATCCAGGACAGTATGTCTCAACTCTGAAATACCCCTGAGTTACGAGGACTGAATCTTTCAAGACACATAAGCAACCTAATGGGCTAAGAGTAGATTTTGCTTTTTTGTCTTACAGATAATGTCTCATGATAAAAGTAGCTTCCCCAGCATAAAAGAAGTGTATGAGGCCAGGCTGGATGGGGCTTTGAGCAACCTGGTCCTTTGGAAGGTGTTGCTGCCCATGGCAGGGTGGGTGGAACTACATAATCTTTGAGGTCCCTTTCAGCCCCAAACATTCCATGATTCTATGATAAAATGTAAAGGACTGGCCTACAAAGCACAGGTAATTCTGACACTGCTTGCACAGATTGTGTCTCAGTTACACAAGCCAGGCCAGCACCACAAACTGCAGAGGCAGACAAAGCACTCCCAGGTACTTCCAGGGTGCACTCCATTTCAGAAACAAGCTCCTCTGGGACTTTAAACTCTGCTATGCTCCAGGGTCTCCCCATCATCTTTGAGCTGCTGTTTTAAGCATCCTGTAAGTCCTGTGTCACATCTGCCAGCCCTGTGCAGACCTCTTAGCTCCCAGAGGGCATTTAAAATAACATGGCTGGATAGGCTTAAGCAAGTGAACCCCCCCTCCCCTCTCCTCGTTAGTGCAGTTGTTTCAGTCTGCAAATGTCCATGTGGCAGATTCCATTTCTGTTTGGGAGTTTTTTGTGGTTTTTTTTTACACTATTAGATTAGCTTCAGCTGGGGCACCTCTTTTGGAACTGCCAGGGGATGGTTTAAAGGTCAGTATGATCGATTTAGTCTGCAGCTGATTCCCTCCTTGCATGCTGTATGGAAATCTCTTGCTTACTTTAAGCATTGGGGATTTTTTCTTTCCCAACAGTGCCAGCATTTGTTACTGCTTTCCATTCCTGCCTTCATCATTCTAGATGGTACCCAGTGTTTCCAGAGCACAATTCAGTGTCTTAGCACAGTTTAGCCTGGAGGCTTTCATTAGTTTTTTCTTTTTGGACCAAAGTCAGATTAACCTGCTCAAGGGTGTCAGAAATAGTAAAACCCAGGGGAAACATTACCCAGCCAACTTATGCTCACATGTCTTGGGCATCATCCTGCCTTTATGGGGAATTCAAGATGTCTTGTTCTTCCTCGGATGGGACAAAGAAGTGAAACACACCTAGTGACTCTAGAAAAATAAATCCCATCCAACACATGAGGGATCTGGTCTGCAACTACAGTTCTGCTTGACATGCAGAGGTTTCTCTGCTGTCTTTTTATCTCTGGGACTTTTGGACACTGGAAGGAGGTGGGCTTGGATAAATTACTCTGATGACCTGCAGTCATTCCCTGATGGTTTCCTCCCCAACAAGGTGTTCTTGGGGCTTTTCCTTCTTACATGATTAGAAGTCCATCTGCCATGAAAACCTCTTGTCACTGGGCAGGGAACTGTGGAATACATGAAAAGGGGACTTCAGCATCTAATAGAATTTAATAAGAAACTGGGTGGCTTATCTTGGCTAAAAGGTGGGGCAGTCCTGCTTCATCAGATGTCATGGAAGGGCCCGGACTCTGCTTTACAGTGAACCCCTGTGACTCAGAAGCACTGTGTGTTTTTTCCTGGCTCTTTCCAGGTATCCTGTGTGATCTCATGGATCACAGTCCCTCTAAACTCAGCTGCTCACCCCTGAAGAGACTACTAATCTCCCTTACAGTTCAGGGCACAAGGTCTTCAGGGCCATGTACCACTTCTTACAGTGTGTGCCTGCAGGGTTTCCAGGTGAATGGGGCTTTGGACTTGATTGAAGCTTCTGACCAATAGCCATGTAAAACAAAAACCAGTGGCAGCTACTTGTCTTCTGTCTTTATGCATAACTACCCATGACTTCTAAGAAAGCCACAGCAAACCACAACCCCCACGCTAAGCCAGGAGTGACTTCTGTGGGTAGAGGCTGCCCTAGGAAATCCCACAGGGTGTCACTGCCTGGTTTTCTAACTCACGCTCTATTCCAAAGAGCAAATGCTGTGGCATGCAGGGGAGGAAAAGGCCCCTCCTGTCATCTCTCCTCCTCTCTCCACACTTGACTTTTAAGTGAGATGTAAGGGTGCTGGGCAGAGAGAGGCTTTTGTGGAAGGTTTCAAGCATTTTCTCTTTCCATCCCTCTCACTCTGCATCCCGGTTCATCTCTTGCCTTCCAGCCTGGTTTTCTTCACTTTGCTACTTGCTTTCCCACCCACCAGCCTCCCACCACTGCACCACAAAAAGCTTTAACAGCTGAAGTGCCGAGCTCCATGACAGAGATGGAGATCTAGGGGCCAGGGAGGAGCACAGAGGGGATTTCTGCCTTCTGTGTAGGAGTCTCACATGAATATTTTGTTTTGTTTGTTTCTTTTTAGGCTCTTCTGCTCTCTTTCAGCCTTTGAGGAGGTCGTGGCTGGCCCTGCATACTCACAGGAACCAACACCCTAAGCAAGAGACACTGAAAAGCTACTCCTTGCTTTCCTCTAGTGTTTGAACTTCTTTACCAAGCAAGAGATGCCATATCCTAGCAGTAGCATAGGAAGGATGCAGGGCACCAATGCTATGGAAAAGCCTTCCCGCCACCCTTTTCCTCTGCCATCTTCCATAACAAAAACATCCATTCCTGTCATGGAAAGTGGTGATGGAAAGAATGACACCCTCCAAACTTAGACTTCCTGACTGAGTGTTGATGGTCCCTCATCCGTGCCAGCTGCTTCTGACATCCAGTCCAGCTGATGTCCCTTCCCAAGCCTGGCCACACCCGTGTCTCATTCCTTCTGCAGCACCTTTCCTGTTCCCTTCTCACACTTCATGTGTTCTCCAGACCCACAGGTACCTTGTGTTCCCGCAACTCCCACCTCCCTAAATCTTCCCATCTACCCAAGCCCAGCACTTCCTTGCATCCTTCCCCTCCTCTGTAACCCTGCATCACACAGCCCTGCCTGCCTTCCCCACAGCCCCTAGCTTTGTCCTTCTGCTCTGAGCAGTACCCTGGCCATGACCCCTCTGCCCTGCTGTGAAGGTAACACCAGGAGCTCAGCTCTCTGCACTTTCCACTAGGCGGGAAGCAGGAATAAAGGTATGGGGATGGGATGCAAGATGTGAAAAGCTTTCTCTTTCCTTCTCCTCCTCTACTCTGCGTTCAGGCTGGGGTTACCTGAATCCTCTTCTGAGACAATGCTGTAGATGAAGCTCCCGGGGGGATGCTCGGCCGCCCGGCGGTACCACAGGGGGAAGTGGTCCATAGTGAAGATGCTTTCCTTGTCCTTCTGCGTCAGGAATTTCCTGCCGGGAGAAAACCCAGGGCCGCCGTTGTCCGCGGTGCGGAGGGCGCGGGGGCAGTGCCACCCCCGGGGCTGGGCACATCGCCTGCGTCTCACCTGCCCCGTGTCCCCCCGTGTCCCCCCGTGTCCCCCCGTGTCCCCCCGGGTGTTGCCAGCCCTCCCCGCAAGGTGCCGCTGTTGGCCCGGCCGAAGCCCCGGGCGCGGGCGGTGCCGCCGCACATCCCGAGGGATGCGGGACTGGGAGCCGGGCTGGCGTGGGGAGGGTGGGATGGGATGGGATGGATAGGACGGGACGGGACGGGATGGATAGGACGGGACGGGACGG
>JAWWEE010000040.1:67821707-67877145 GCA_035221455.1 Xenops minutus
GGGATGGGACGGGATGGGATGGGATGGGATGGGATGGAATGGGACGGGATGGGACGGGATGGGATGGGATGGGGGGCTTGGAGCCGGGACGGGATGGGGTGGGATGGATGGAATGGGACGGGATGGGATGGGATTGGGACGGGGCAGGGGGGACAGGATAGGAGGGGACGGCATGCGATAGGACAGCATGGGATGGAACAGGATGGAATGGGACGGGATGGGATGGGATGGGATGGGATGGGATGGGATGGGATGGGATGGGATGGGGGGGATGTAGTCCTGCCCCACCAAAGGGTTACCAGGCAGGTTACCCCATGGGGAGCCGGGGCAGGGCCGGGGGTGCCAAGTGGCACTTGGAGTGTGGCCATTAGTTACTGTGGGGGAACGGGAAGCAGGTGAGAAAAGGGGGATTAGGCAAGTCTCTGACAAAAACAAACAAACAAAAAGCACCCCAGAGATAAGGTCATGCTCCTGTAGCCAAATCCTGATCTCCTCAGGGGACCCTCTCTCAGAGTGGAGCCCTTGTGACAACCTCGCAGTATCTGAAGGGGACCCATAGGGAAGCCAGAGAGGGACTCTGTAGTGATAGGACAAGGACTAATTGAAAGAGGATAAATTTAGGTTAGCTATTAGGAAGAAATTCCTCACTGTGAGGGTGGTGAGATACTGGAACAGGCTGCCCAGGGAGGTTGTGGGTGCGCCAACCTTGGTGGTTTTCAAAGCCAGGTTGGATAGAGTTCTGAGCAACCTGCTCTAGTGGGAAGTGCCCCTGCCCCATGGCAGGGGGAGTTGGGACGAGATGATCCTTAAGGTGCATTCCAACCCCCTAACATTCTATGATTCCTAGAGATTCAGGGACTGAAGTGCTTGAGCAAAGGGGTGCTGCTGAAGGCAAGAGGATGTGTCCTGGTGGCATGGCAAGACAAACAGTGGGTGCTCAGGAGAGACCTCATGAAAATCAGGTCATTGGGTTCCCTGGAGGTCCCTATGGCTTGGCTGGCAAATCCCTTTGTTTCCAGGCTCTTGTTTGGTTGTATATTTTGCTGTCACGATAATTACTCATTTACATGGTTCCTTCCTTTCAGGGGATTCCAGAAGTGCCTCCCGTGTGATGTGTGGGGGTCTGTCTCAGCAGTGTGGTGACTGCAGCTGTTTGAAAGCACTGAATGCTGCTCCTGACGAGCAGTGGGGGATAGGGAATCATCATATTAGCCTCCTGCAGCACACAGCACTTTCTCCCTTCTTGCCAGAGACTGATTACTCTGAATTGTTCAGCCTGCCTCCAAAACATGACGAATGTCACCTTTCAGGCACAGCAGAGCTTGAATGTAGGACTCATGTTTAGGGAACTTGGGGACAGCTGCCAAGAACTTAATGACCACCATGAACACGGTCCCCTTCTGTTCCTTCTGCTGGTGTGCCTCTGTGACCTGTCCTTTCTCACAGCAGCATGCACCAGCCTGCATATTCAAAACACAACGAAATGCAAACTATACCCATGTCAAACCCTCCACTGAACATGCTTTTGCCTTGAGGGAGAGGGCAAGAGAACGAATTGTATGTGACAGATGTCAGTCACATCACTTAATGCCTCACTGGAAGGCACTGGGATGCTACTGTGATGTGGGCAATGTGAGAGGCAGAACAGAATAAATCTGGAAGAGGAATTGAGACAGAAAGATCAAACATAGCCAAGCTGGAATGTTGCCGGGGCACTGGAGTGCAGAGCCTTTGCACTGCAAAATGGTCCTGGGGATATGTAGTAACTGGGCGTTTTCTGCACTGGCTGACTGAAGTCAGGGAATAATTGAAGGTTTCCATTTAAATGAATGCATTTTGGGATGGTATTTTAAGAAAGACTCAAAAGGACCAGGCCCACTACCCTGACTGGGAATCAACATCAGTGCTGTCAAGGTGCTGCTTCTTTCCATTCTGTTTCTGCCTCCCTAAATACATTTCTAAGGCTGGTGGTGATTTCGTGCTGCCCCTTCAGAAACACTGAGAAAAACCCCTCAACACAGTTTAGGGACTCACCTGTTGGAAATTTTCTCAGAGCCCACATACAGGGCACTCCTCATGAGGCCAGCCCGAGTGCCCAGAAATGCCATCTCAATACCTGCATCAGTGTCCCTGTGGAACAGAAACACACAAGCAGAAGCAAACAGCTCTCAGAAGAACAGCCATGCCCTTGTCCCAGGGTGAGAGCCTTTCAAACTAGAAGCCACACTTGGAGGCAGACATGGTTCATGTGCAGTAGAACCCATTTACACCAGGAGTGACAGTGGTTCCTCCCTGCTCATGGAAAGAGGTTGCTACTGGCCAACAACTGGCAGGCTTCAGACCTGTGCTGAGATTCACACCTTTGAAGTTTGCTCATTTCATTCTCTTCTAAACAGGCCATAAGCTCCTCTGCCTCTGCTAGCCCTGCTCCAGGCAATGCTCAGGAGGCTGAAGTGAAGGAGAGGAACTGCAGAGAGAATGGCTGGGTCAGGGATGCAGAGAATGGGCAGCATAGCAGAATGTCTCTGAAGACAGTGAGTTGGTGTTGCTGTCCAAGGTTGTGCTGATAATTGGGTTTCCTAACATGACTGTCACTGGTTCAACCTCACCTCAGCCTGTTCGTGGTAGGGATATCAGTAACTGAAACAGGAGTCCTGTGGCCACATATCTGTGTAAGTAACATATTGTCTGCTGAAAGCAGATCCCTGTGACATGATACAAGATACTAAAAGCAACAGGTGCCTCACTGGAAATAATAAAGTAGAAAGTTGGTTAGTGAAGGCAGCCTGTCCACTACCTTCCTAAGGCTCTACCTGAAGGGATCACCAATAGAGACAAGACCAAACTTCCTTTTCTTTACTAAAAAAACCCTCACCAAACTAAAGGTTGTCCCAAGGATGTCCAGTTTAGTTGAGTTCACTCCTGATAGACACTTTCGGAGTTATTTCTGAAGCTACTGAGCTATTTCTATCAGCTTTTTGAGCTATTTCTAAAGTTTCTTGTATGCTGTGCAATGATTTGTGACTGTTTCAGGCACTGCATAAGCCCATATCCTCTGAAGATGCATCTTCAATGGTGTTCTACCCATATTTATTTCTCATTCACTTACAGGGACATATTGAGGGCTAGTGTTGTCCAGTAGGCCTCCATGGGTGCAGTGACCACTGCATCAAACAGCACTTCCTGGACCAACTCCTCATCACCTGAGAAGAAGGGAGAACAAAAATCAGGAGAGAAAGACATGTTCCCACCTAGATGTTTTAGAGAGTCCCTTGGTAAGGAACATCTGCCTGGCCAGGACAGTGGAACAATGTGGCACAAAAAAAGGTCTCCCATTACAGGGTAGAGAAGAGGATCTACCCCCCTGGATGGTGGAGAGCACAGGAAGAGATGTTACTGCTAAGATCAAAGAATCACAGGATCAATTAGGTTTGAAAAGACCTCTGAGGTCATCAAGTCCAAACTGACTGAACACCATGTCAACTAGACTGTGGCACTGAGTGCTGTGTCCAGTCTTTCCTTAAACATCTCCAGGGATGATGAAACAACCACCTCCCTGGGCAGGCCATTGCAATTACTAATCACCTTTCTGTGAAGGATTTCGTTTTAATGTCCAAAATCACCAGACCAGGTCCCCTGCACACTCGGTGGAAGGGTGGTGCCCAAACAAGTGTGAGCAAGTGAGAAGCTTTCAAATGATGATATTCATTAGCCCTTAACTTGGCCCTCTCCTTTAGTGCACAGACTGTCCACAGCCATTGCCTCAAATCCCTGCCTTGACCTTTCTTCTGGGTATCCTGTAGAGAAGATACCAGTCACCACATTCCACTCAGGAAGCTTCCTTCAAAACCACTACTGACCTTTTTATGGCCTCTGTCCCTGTGCTCAGTGGCTTCTCTGTTAGCCCTCCTTCCTTCCTGTAAGTCTCACAGAACACTGTCCTGTCCTGGTTTCCACCAGGTGCTCAAGCCAGTCCAGGCCATCAGTCTAATCCACTTTGGAACTAAGAAGTGATTAGGAAAGCTCAAGGTATCATCATGTGCTAAATGACTTACCCCCAAGCCCCATTTCTTTGACCTGCTTCATTATTGTATTTCCCTGCTTGCATTAATCTCCTGTGAGAATATGATGAACAACATATTGCAGAAATGCCCCTTTCAGTGCTGTTCTACATGGAGACACCTCCACCATTCCTGTGTTTCTGGCTCCACTTTCTGGGTTGATGTTCCACTCTCAAGTTCTCCCAGCTTTGTCACAGCTCTTGGGATCCTTCTCTCCATCTTTGCTGTCATTCAAACCTCAAAATCAGAGCTCACCACGAGATTTTTCCCTCTCCAGGCCTCATATGTCTAAGATGTGTTCAAATCATATTTGTTTTTCCTCCCCAGCACTTCCAAGTCTGCATGTTTCTCATAGTCAGCTCTCCTGAAACTTTCCTCTTTCCTGGGTCTCTTCAGCTCATACATCTCCTCTTTCTAGCCTGCTCCCAAGGACAGCCAGGGGGGGTCTGCTCACATTGTGCAAGAGAGGAAAAAGTACTGGGTTACATTTGATTTTAGTTTTAAGAGATTGCCATCCTTGTGCAAAGGTTTGTGCCTCTCAGGCATAGCATTACAGGCAAAAAACTTGTACTTGGCACAGCCAAGGGGGCTGAAGAACATCCTAAAGCTTAACTGCTGTAAGGAGTTCCCATGCACAGCTGCCCACCTCTGCCCTCTGACAGAGCTCTCACTGTAGTGGTGCTGTATCAGCTGCCTGTGTGGCTGGGGAATGGGACCTGGTGCAAGGGATGAGCAGCAGCAGCAGCAGGGAGAGCAGGAAAGATAATTGGTAACACTTTCTTCTCCCTAGACCAGTCACCTATTGTGTTTAGAAAATAAATTGAATAATCCTTGTTCTGAAAGAGCCCATCTCTCTAGATGGCACCATGAACCCTTGGAGGATGATGCCTGGGGCCCTGGGAAGCTGAGCAGTCTCAGAAGTTTTCCTGGCTCCTCCTGCCATTGTCCCCTCTAGCTCAGCTGGTCAGTCTGTCTTAAACACGGTGTGCAGCCCCTGCCAAGCTCCTTTCAAGCCTTTCACCCTTCAGTATGTCCTGTGCTGAGACCTCCAGTAAGACTGAGTTACGTGTCAGCTTTGAAATGGAAAAAAAATCCTCTGATGGAGACAAGGAAATGGATCCTCAGTTTGTTCCCACTTGCGAATTAATCTGGGTTTGAGTTCAGTCCTGCCTGCTTGAGCAGGTGCCAAAGGAGCTCAGTCTGACACCAATCAGTCTGTCATAGTCCCCTCATCCCTGTGATGGGTACAGGAAAACCCCAGCAGGGCCCTTTCAGTGCCTGGGACTCACATTCCAGGTCAGGCTCCTCTCCAGTGAGGAAACGGATCACAGCCTCCAGCTGGCTGAGCTTTCGGTGGTCTGGATCAATGTCAGTGATGCAGTAAATCCTGGTGGGAAGGGAAGAAGAAACCCACAGGGGCAAAGAGAAACCACAGTCAAGCAAATGCTCCTGGAAGATAATAACTGCAAAAATAAAAATTCAGCAAGAAACCGTGGGCTGCAAAGGTTTTGCCACTGCTGCACAATGTGCCCACTCAAAATCTAACAATGTGGCTGTAAATCAAACCCTTCCAATAAACCCAAGACCAATTAACCTGACTGCTGTGCTTAGTAAGGCTGCTGTTCTGTTCTTCAGCATAAGCTCACAGCTGTCCCAAATCCTTCCAGCAGTTATCTGCATTATGTGTTGTGTAAGATGTGTACATGTGTCTGTATAGACAATAACAATTGGATGGAGAGACCTGAAAAGCAGAGGGTCATGTGTAACATGAGTAGGACCAGACTAGGAGCAGAAAAAACGAGAGAGAGAGAGAAACAAAATGTGAGATGAGGAATGATCTTGCAGCATGATACAGTGACAAGAAAAGCTGTCCCAAGGGGACACAACTGCAGGAGCCTCAGGGCACAGTTTGGGGAAAAAGCAGAAGAATGTATTACAAATGCTCTGCTTCATAAAAGAAACCAGTCTTCTAATCCTGCTTCCAATTTTGACCACTTCATTGTCAGGAGAGGAAGGGGTTATAAGAGAGAATTACAACTCATAAAGGGGCTGAAAGGAGTGATTTATGAGAGAAGTCTAAGAGAAATTAATATGTAAAGTGTGGTAAGCTGACATGCCAAGTCAGGGGTAGAAGAAGGAGAAGTCACTGCTTGTGCATCAAATGCGCTGCCTGTGAAACTTAACAGTGTAATGAGAGGTGAGAAGGGGTGCAGGGCTTCTTGAATATAGTTATTTTGGCTTTGATACAGACTGGGTTCATGTGACTGAGTGTAACTGAATGTTGGGTTCATGAAAACCCCAAACCTCACAGCAATAAATGGAAAGTGCCGTGCTTCACCCTGTTTCATATCCAAACTAAGCAAAACCATAAATTCTGCTTGCTATTGAAACAGGGGTCATAAATCACCTCCATGTTCACTAGAAATTAGGTCTAGGCTCAGTTCAGAAGAATGCCAACCAAAAATAAGCTGGGATTTAAAAAAGCATTTCAATCTCTCGCCAAGCTTGCAACAAAATTTCCTGACAGGTCTGACATACTGTAGGGTTTGTAAGACAATTCTGAGCAACACAAGGGGGAAAAATAAGTTGGAGCACAGAAGATTGAGGATAAATCTCAGATGTTTCTTAGCAGAGTAATGTACCAGGTCTTGATGGGATCTCCCAAAGGAAGAGGTGGAACTGAATTGCCAGGAGACAATCAGGTCCTTGCAGGTACAGCCCCTGAACAGCACTGCTTTTTCTCCAGGCCACAGAGGGTGGTGAATGCAAGCCAAATTGCTGGGAACTTTGCCCAAGGATCGTGACAAAGTCCTGTGTCACTGACAGGATTTCCTCCACTTACCATTCATTTGCTAAAGACAAGTCTGGCTGGAGCAGATCGTGCAAACCTGAAAGCAGATGATACATGGCGTGTTCAGGTAGGTACCAGACAGACAGCTACAGGCTGTGCAGGAGAAGTGAAGTGGTGAAGTTCAGAGTTCACCTGGTCCCTTAGGACAGCGTGGCCCCTTCAGATTAACCTACCTTCTTCCACTGAAGTGTTCCCCAGCAGAATGTACTCCCCGTGTCCCCTGGACAGCACAACACCCAGGCTGGAGGCAGGAGGGAAAGCAGAGGATGTGTCAGCAAGGAGAGGTGTAATTCCTAAACATGATGCTGCATTCCCTGCAGTTACAACCCTTAAAGACATTAACTCCCTCCACAGCTATTAAAGAAAAGAACATCACCAAAAGAGGATTAAGTGAGATCCGATTTCAGCACAAGAGGCAAAGGAACCTGTCTCTAGAGCTATGAGGCATTTCTGGAGATAATTCTTTGGTCCAACATTGTAGATTCAGGTCAACGATAACATTACTCAAATCTGTGCCAGTTTCAAACCAACCCACAAGCAATCACACACACACACACACTTTTCTTGATTTGTTATTTGATGTTTTATAATTTTCAGTTTATAGCAATGTTGGTTTTTTTAAAGCCATACGCCAGAACATAAACCGTGTTCAGTGGAACTGAAGATTGAAGATGTGTCATTTCTATGAAATGAAACAACATGATTCAACTATGGCATAGCTTTTGTATTCTGAACTTTACAAAAATCATAATATTCCTTTTGAATTGACCCCAAACATTATTTTAATGGCTATAGGAACAAAGAAGTCAGTTATTCACCCTGCTCTGCTCATGAGTTGTAGCCAGCTTTACGAAAAAAAGGGACCAATCTGCTACCCCTGATCACAGTTCTGACACACTGTGTTGGTGTCACATGAGTCTTTGCTCACCTGAAGGGTGTGCCAGTGATGTCCGTGAAGAAATAATCATTGGTGAGGAAAAGAACTCGCTTCTGGAATAAGAGCAGAAATAAGAAAATGAGAGACCATCTGACAGACCAAGAGCATGGTGGTGATGGGAACCTGGGATAGATGTCCCCAAGGCTAAGCAAAGGCAGCTGATCATTACCAGCACCTCACACCCTGCTGGGGCTGGCTGGAGGCAGGGATGAATGTGCAGTATTCAGCATATCCAGCACTTTCAGGATCCAGGCAGCCACTCTGTCTATCCAACGAGGGCTTCAGTTAAATCTTTCTTTGCTCTAGGGCTCCTGCACCAGTTGCAGGAAGGGGTGGAGGGAACCTGCCCTCCCTCCAGCACCCTCTGAGCCAACATGCTGGGGCCCTGCTGCTCTTTTGCCATACACAGCAACCCTGACAGCTTTGCACATCATCATCATCATCATCATCATCTGCAGCAGGAGGGGGGCTCAGTGGGACACTAGGAAGGAGAGGTGGGGTTGAAGGTGAGGCAGGATGGCAAACCTATCCACCGTGTGGGTGGGCAGCTGGCACCAAGTCTCCCCACTCCTGTGGGAAATATTGATATTCCTGACCTTTGCTTTCATGCCAAACTGGGACAAAACATTAGCATATTCCAGTTTTGTTAAAAAACATCAGTAAAAAAAAAAAAAATGTACATGTTCAATTTGGAAAAAAGTGCTGATTCAAATCCAAGCCGTTTTGATTCACATGCAAGTATTTTTTTCAGACTGACATTTCAGCTGAAGACATTTCAGATTATTGAAAGCTGCTTCAGAACTTCATCTGTTTGCCAGACTGGCCTTTTCCTGTAGGAAAGTGTTGATTTCAGTGGAACTCTTTTCCAAAGGAGAGAAGTTTTTGGAAAGTTTCTATCCAAGCCTTATGCCAGTATATGAACCCTAATATGTTTAAAATCCTAGACCCAGTCTGAAAACGAGGTGAGAGGATGTGTGTGGGAGACAGGGGAGTGAACACAGAAAAGTCAGTGTTCCCCAGGGAGAGCTGTGCCTGCTCTAAGCTGCTCGAGCCGTGCAGCAGTGCAAGTGGAGCGAGGCACAGAGGGTGAGCCAGCGCCAGCTCCAGTGTGTGCTGAGTTTGTGCTCACTGCCCTGATGGGGATGGGGATGTTTTTAGGGGAAGAGGTGGCAGGGGGCTCAAGCCCTCCCCTCCTCTCTCTTTCTCCATGCATGGCAGCCACGTCTGCTGAGCAACAGGGTCTTTGGCTGTGCCAAGATCACACAGAATCACAGAATCATTCATGTTGGAAAAGACCTCTGAGATGATTGAATCCAACCTTTGACCTATCACCTCAACTACACCATTGCACTAAGTGCCATGTCTAGTTGTTTCTTGAACATGTACAGGGATGGTGACTCCACCACCATCCTGGGCAGTCCATTCCAATGTTTAATAACCCCTTCAGTGAAGTTATTCCTCCTGATGTGCCAGATCTTTCAAAGTGCTGTGATGCACCCAAATAACATGGCATGGTGGTGTTTTGTTGGCTGTGGGGTTGGTACAAGAGGTATTAACCCTCTCTTTTCTTGCCTCTCTGATGTGATGGTGGAGGCAGGGAGGCATGGGGAAGAACACCAGGCCACTACTCTGAGACCCTTTCCTGTAGCAGGGCTTGTCCTGCTCATTCTTTGTTCCCCTGATGGGCCCTCCTTCTGCACGTGCAGCCACTCAGCACTTGCACCTCGAGGGAGCGAGGACAAACCTCTGTTTGGCCAGGAGGAAAGAGTGGGTGGCCAGCCTACTCCAAGCCATCCAGAGGTATCACCACTTATCCATGGAATGGAAAAGAAGCAAAGGCACCCTTGAGCCAGGCAGGGCTGAGGATGGTTAGGCAGGACTTTGCTGCATAGTGGGGCTCAAGGAAGAAGAGAAGACCGTGGGCATGTTGGCACAGTGATAGGATGGGTGACTACCATCACCTGCAGTCTGGGAACACATGTATTTCCAGTTTTGGTATTGTCACTATTAGGTATCCAGTCCTGGCTATTGCCATTACCAGTGGTTTACCACAGCTCCTACCCATGTCCTTGCTCTTTTGCTTTCACAGTCACAACCCTTTTGTACTCCAGCTGCAAGCAAAGGCTTTTTTTGCCACTAGATCTCTCTAAAACCCGCCTCTTGTATTTGTTCCTTATTTCCCCCTCTCTATATTCCTCTGCTCTCAAGACCTTCCTGAGCCCAACCTGTAAAATGGATGTGGCTGACAGAGTAATTTCTAATCCCCTTCATTCAGGCCTTCTCTCTGCAGTCTGACTGCCTCCTTCTCTTTGTTTCAAGGCTCTGTCAGCACTTTCGTTGTTCCAATGCTGATCTGCTTCATCAGCTGGCAGGGTGAAAGTGGGAATTGCTAAATTTCATTTCTGGTTCCCACTCTGTGTGTATTCTGATCATAGTAAAACTGTCACATACTCAGCTTTAGTCTCCTATTGTGCTTCATAAGGCTTCCAGAGGTGCAGATGAAACAGGTAATAACTCTTTACCAAGGCTACGTTTTGTTATCTTTCTTTTTTCCCCCTGGGTAGGAGATGGGAAAAATGTCTCTAAAATATTGAACTAAAAAGATACCACCGGGTAAGTCAGAAGAAGCATTATTGAGGGTTCACAGAAACAAAGACTTTAAGCTAGCAAAATAAGCAATCTAGACTCACAAAGAATAGGCTTTGCTTGAAAACCTTGATTGCTTGTCTAACAGAATAACTAAGGTGTGGGATGAAGGAAATAAAAGACATGCAATGTATCTGGGTTTATATAAAGCACTTGAAACAGCTTCTCATGACATTTTATTCTAAAGGATCTGTTAAAGTGGGCTTATTTGAGACATGCAGTGAGAACCAGCTGCATGTTTTCCTTGTAAACAAAAAGAAACAGTAAACAACAGGCCATCAAGGGAAAAAGATCTAATGAGAGGAACAGACAGACTCTGCCTTAGCAGCACTTATGTACAGGGATCTGTAAGACAAAATAAAACATTTCTCTGCATACTGAATAAAAGTCTCAACAGCCCTTAAAATTAGAAAGGCTGGATGAAGAGGAGGAGTGGGTTTCATGTGGAAAAATGGCAATTGGAAAAAAAATAGCTAAGAAACACAGAAGTGAAGGCATCAGCTCAAGCACAGCTGTGGGAGGGAGCAAAAATTGAAGAGATAGCAGAATGGAGATTTGGGGCTCCCTGCTCAAAAATATCCTATTGCAGAGAATAGATGCTCTCTAAAGAGCAACAGGGAAACAGAAATCTGATGCAGCAAAGCTGTGGTACTTGTGCACCAGAAACATTGAAAGTGACAAAGAGAACAAATGTAATACCTGAGCTGCTTGGACTGAAAAGTGTGCAAATATTTCAGATGTTGGCAATGCCCAGGAGAAGAAAGGCAAAGCCATGGACAGGTACCTGAGAGCTGCAAACACCAAGAACAGAGAAAGGAAATGTAGTGACAAGAATCTAGCACTACAACCACTGAGAGGAAACAGAGGGGTGTCTTCATTAGGAAATGGCACCATTTCAGCAGTGGCTGGGAGCAGTTGGTTTGCTGGAACTGGTGCTTAGCATGGGGGTAGTTCAGCCAGCCTCTGAAAAAAAATGCTCTCTGTAAAGGATGGAAAATGTTCCCGAAATATGGAAGACTTCTGGGCAGTGTAACTTGCAGGGCTCTGGAATACTTCCTAACAGGAAATGATGAAAGCCAAAATCTTTAAGAGACTTGAATAAAACTGAATTTAAAAGTACCAGGGAACATAAATGTGGAAGATAATTTTGCACTGATTCCAAGGGAAGATGTATAAGTCTACCCTAGAGCTGGTAGGGAATGTTCAAAAGTCTTCATTTCATTAGGATTTTTCATAAAACATCTGCAAATATTTGCATAGAAACTTAATCCTGGGCCTGGATAAAGGAAATCACATTCTTACAAAGCGAGGGACAAAATTTTCATGAGTGGTTTTGGGTAGGGAAAGGGAGTGGCAAAATAGTCTCCAAACCTCTTTCTGTCTAGGTCAGCTCAGTATCGTCTTCCCCATCCTAAACCCTTGAAGATTTCTGATTTCATTTCACAGCCCTATAAACAATGAAGAACATGCTTTTTGGCTTTGCCTGGACAGAGCAGGGAGCTGGGAGGTATTTCCAATACCTTTCCAAGAGCAGAATATTGGTAGGTATAACGAGCACTTCTAATGGTGCTTTTAAATGTCTTTAGCACATGCATTATATATATGTGTGGTGAAACAATAAAATCCTCACACTCAGAAATGCTGAGCATTAAACCCACATCCTTTGTGGTTCTTCTGCATTCACTTCCCATCCACTGCCTTGTGTGACCTGAGGAGAAGGATCATTTCTTACCCCTTTATCCACAGGGACCTTCACATCCATAGAGAGGTAGCCTGTTTCCCCATTGATCATGGCAGTTCTCAGCTGCAGAGGTGAACAAGTTTGGTATTAGTGTCTCCAGGCAGGGCAGGACAGGAATTGATAGAGTCACTTGTCATTAACATACAGAGGCTGACAGAAAGAGTGACTGTAGCTCCCCTCTCCTCCCCAGCTCTTTCTTGCTTCTTTTAAACTGAAAACCTGTTCTCAGTGGTCAGAATCGTTCAGTCAATCTGATAAGTGATGCAGAACAGTAATGGTTTATGCTGAAAGCTTCTTGATATATCTTTTTAGCGAAAAGAAAGGATCTGGAATCCATGAAATTGCCAGTCTGAGTTTCAGACTTCACTGTTTGGCAGTCAGAAAGTCATTAGCATGGTGCTTTGAGAGCCTGGAAGAGGAGACAACTGAGAAACTCACTAACTCCCCCAGACTGAATCCAAAGCTCTTTGACATTTTAAAAACGGAGTTATAAACTATAGGCTGTATTCAGCACCACTTCTGAGGTGGAGCAAAGCAGCTGTTTTGCACAGCAAAGCAAGACTGTATGTCAGCAGGGTAGGCAGTGAGAAGACCACTTTATTCAGTCCAGGTTCCAAAGGTAAAATTTAATTTTCACAGTGACTCCCAGCTTCTTGCAAGAAAGAGCCAGGAAATTTTTCCACAAGTGCAGAGGCTTTGACTTTAGGTCCAGCCTGCCAGAGCATATCAGTCTATTGCTTCAGCCTGGATAGAAAAAATAGGTGGGAAGTAACTTATTCATTCACACAAATTGTTTCCTTATTTCCAGAGACAGGCTTCCATTCAGGTGCTAGCCAGTCTCAACTGCATTTGCTTTACAAGGCCACGGGTTTGTTTACTATGGCTCTTTGATGTGGGTTATTTACAGACCTAGAATATAAAGCTCGTGTTTCCCAAGGCCCACATCTTGGAAATGAAAACATTGACTGGTACTATTACTGCTTTTTGGCTAAGAGTCTTTGACCTCCTGCCAGAGCCACAGCACACTCTCTGTTCTGCTCTGACAGGCTGCAGCATTTGCTATGGGTTCTGGGGTTAGAATCATTGAATATCCCAAGCTGGAAGAGACCCACGAGAATCACCAAGTCCAGCTTCTGGCCATGCACAGGGCAGCCCCAAGAATCACACCATGTGTCCAAGAGTGTTGTCCAAATCCTTCTTGAACTCAGGCTTGGTGCTGTGACACTTCCCTGTTGTAATGTCTGACCACCCTCTGGGTGAAGATCCTTTTCCTAACACGCAGCCTAAACCTCCTCTGACACAACTCCATCTCGTTCCCTCCAGGGACCCCTGTCACTGGTGAGCCCAGAGCAGAGAGCAGTGCCTGTCCCTCTGCTTCCCCTCGTGAGGAAGCTGTGGACTGCTCTGAGCTCTCCCCTCAGTCTCCTCCAGGCTGACCAAGCCAAGTGACCTCAACCACCCCTTGTACGTCTTCCACTCTAGACCCTCGACCCTTCCCCTCTTCCCCCTCCCACTGCACACAAATGTCCCTGTGTGGCTTTACAGGCAAGCCCAAGCCCTTGCTGCTGCCTGGCTGCAGAGAACACCACCAGCAGCACTTGGTATTGCCCAGACAATGCCATCTTCCCTCCACTAGATTTCCTCTTAGCAGCTGGCTGTATTACACACCATTAGCACTTGGGCATATTTTTCCAGTCTGAATTTGTTGCTTATCAGTGTTGCTGAGATTATACTGCAACTGATGTTGAGTCTGTCATTGATCTAATACCATAGCTACAACTCTGAGTGTTGAAATGCTGGCAGCCTTCTGCTGCAGTGGGTGTATCTTGAGAGTCTCTAGACTTGCTGAAGTCACACTGCAGATATAGTTCATGTCACTAAATGTCTCCGTACCCTGCAACCTTTCTCTCTTCTGGAAGGTGCAGTACAGGAACACAAAATGCCTTTGTTTTTCATGCCTGATCCATGACTTTTTTTTTTTCCCCCTGTTGGAGAGTTTTATTCTGATTGCCTATGGACAAAAACATTATATTTTGCATCGTAGTTGTATTCAGGTATCAGTGTTATTTGATCAGGCAGGAATCTGCTAGCCGAATAAATAGGAGAGCAAAGCAAAGTTCTCCCATTTTCTGGATTTTTTTTTTTTTTTAAATATCAAACTAGGTAAAGAAGAACAGCTCTAGAAGTGGGTCCAGTGAGAAAGAAAACTACAGTGTGAGCAGAGCAGCTCTAAGTTATCAGTGAACCTACACAAAGCCATTGGCAACTTGCTTCTTGGTGGTTCCACTACATGTAAAGCCTCTTATTTTAGTCTTGCTCTTCATATTTCACAGCCAGTTCTGCTGTGTTTTCTTTCTCAACTTGCCACTCTTCCACTTCCCAAGTTGCTTTGGTGTACCCTTTCTACTTGGCCTGCAGTAGTGGCAGTAGCTCCTTTGATCCTGTTGCTGGCCAGCCTGTTTGCCCTACCTGTTGAAGTGGCTATCTGTAGCATCAGATCCCTTTATCTCAGCAGTCTCCCCTGTAATCCAGAAGCATCTGTCTCGCAGCTAATTCTGTCCTACTCCAAATTCGGTTCTTATCTTAGTAACTTAAGTATCTCTTTTCTCCTCCTTCTTCTGAGTAAAATAAAACCAGACACGGAGGAACCTCACTGCCTTCTCATTTTATCTAGGTTCCTAGTTATGCAAGGCAGCAATGTGCTGTTTCTTGTCTGTCACTTTTCAATAATTTTTATCAAAAGACAGTAGAAAAGGCATTTTCTAATCTTTTCCCTCTGGTCAGCTATTGTTTTCAGTGCCTCTACACCTGTCCAATACGATGGTTTCTGGAAATCTGGTTTTTCTAAGTGTGTAAGTCCCTTATCCTCTTTGTTTAGTATAATAGTAACTGCAAGCTTTAGTCTCTTTTTGAATACACCTTCTTCCTTGCTGTAGATCTCACTAGTTGAGTGGCTTCAGCTATATCTCACATACTGCATGTATGGGTAACATCACAGGACACTGCCATGTTCCTTGGCTTTGTATTAAGGCAGAATTTGGGCCAGGTATACACAGACCAGCTCCCTGGAGAACCCTCCAAGATGCTTCCTTCCTCCTGCCAGCGCTCTCCCTCCTTGTTCCATGAGAAGGTAAACTCATAATGGGATGGAAGACAAGCACTTTGTAGAGAAGATTCATCTTTTGTCCTCTTGTAGAACACCAGCCTCTCTTACTTGGAGCCAGTCAGGCACAGGGAAAATCAGGAGTAACCACTGTTCCCTCACGCCTTCCATACAGGCACACAAAGTAATAGAAAGAAGGAACTACAAAAAAGGCTAAATTTACTTTCTGATACTCACTATTTCATCCTGGTCTTCCCATTCCACTTCTGAGAGATCTACACTGTTGTAGTTCGGCTTAGGCTTCAGTTTCTTTCCTTCTTTATACTGGTGTTTATTAAAAAAAAAAGAAAGAAAAGAAAGAAAAACACCCAAGTAAGTGGCTAGATAACTTCCTAAACTAACCCTTTAAGAACTGGTTGAAAAATAGGGGTGTCTCATTTATTCTCTGACTAGGAAGGCAGCATTTGTGCAAGCTCCTTCTTGGTCCTGTGTCATGTGTTTCTTTACACAGGCAGTGTGGGGCTAGAAGAGTTCAAGTGGGAGAGGCTGGTCCAGGAGCAAGGGACAGGGAGGAACACAGGTAAAGTTGCAGGTAAAAGCTATGGCCTCCTTCTCCTAAACAGATCAGTACAACACACTTGCCTCCAGGAAATCAGTGTTTTCCCTTCAGCTAAGAGTATAATCCCATTAACATTACAATACCAGCAGGAGATCTCTCCTGACAGGAGTCAGGCTTTGACTCCACTGAGGGTAGACTTTTCACCTAGAGCTCACTGATGCAACAGAGCCATTTCTCTGCAATCTTCTGTTTGAGGGAAAAGGCATGAAGCAGACTGAGAGAAGCCAAGTTAAGGTGGAAGGATAAAGCAATGCCCTTGCCTAGTTTAGCCTTGCTCCATCCCTGGAAACACGATGTGCCCCTTCTCTTCACATATTGAGGTAACTACCTGTGCCTGTGTTCCCCTGTGCAAAGCTGCTGTGCAGCCCTGGGCTGGCACCTTCTCTTGCCAGTGACCACACTAATGCTCCCAGCACTGTGCAGGTGCCTTTGTGCTGACCAGCATGTACATGAAATGTAAAATCATCACCTGCCTGGGGGTCTGACTGGTGAGGACAGCTGGAGCTCCAAGTGGCACCATGAGTGTCTGCTCCCTCAAGTCCCAGAAGGTCTTTGCAATCTACTGGTCTCTGAAGGGTCTCTGACTTACCATGTTACTAAGATTGGTGGTACTGAACCCTGCTAGGCTCAGAATCCTAAAGTGTTCAAATCCACTGGGTAGCTGTCACTGGGGTGCTACTCACACTGCATTGCCTTGTAGGAGGCATGCCTGAGCAAGGGGATGTGTTTGTGCAGCCTGGCAGTGGAGCCTTGTGTGGACACAGACATGAGCACCCACAGTGCACACAAATACAGCCCTCACATGCAGTCTGATGGAGAACAGAGAGGCAGGGAACCCCATGCTTCACACCCATGTGTACACATATACATCTAGGTACATTAATTTCTCTGACCCTCTTGCTCCTGGGTGCCTGTGTATTAGTGCCTAGCAGCCTTCACAGCTCAAAAAACCCCTGAAATCTGAAGGACCCCTGAAAGTCACTGTTTTCACATCAGCAAAGGTTCTCAAATTCACAGCCATACATACCAAAGGACGGAGGTCTGGGTGTGAAAGGATGTAGCCGTTGTTGGTGTTCAGAAAGGCATATCCATGGACACCCAGCTGAAGAAAGAGGCATTCAAATAATTAGTGCTTTAGCTAGAAACACTGCTGTGTAATGGGCAGCACTAATACCCTGGCACCACCAACAGTCAGAAATATTTTCCTTTTATAGGTACTGACCAGCAGAAAATAGGGTCCATCCCAAACCATTTAAGCAGACTTACTATGCCTGGATGCACAAAAGGATGGACAGGTAGCTGGGTTTGTGTACACATTCAGAAAAAGATGCCCTCCTGGAGCCTGACTCTTGTCATGGACAATTCCCACCCAGAGGCAGACTGAGCTCTCCACAGGAGGCACAGCAGAGCTGCACATGAAATAGGCAGTGATGGGGAATGTTGTAAACAGCACAGAAAGAGCAGTGACAGGTCTGTCTGTGTGCCCATCGCTGCGTGTGCAGAGCAGGGAATGAACAAGTGAGCATGAATCTCCCAGACGGATTCCCTGGGAACCCAGTCAGCCTTCAGAGCAGCTCTGCATTATGTTTCAGTGTTGGCAAGACCAGACCTAGCCAAGGCCAATTGTACAAGCCTGTAGTCTTAAAATGGTTTTTAAGGAATAGTATAATCTAACAAGAGCAGACACTGGCTGACCTGATCTGCAAGAGATTTCCAAGAGAGCAATTACTCAGCTCAAGCCCATATATAATACACATTCCAACTAAACCCAGGGTTGCTAAAAATCCACAGATAGCTTGTGCTTGCCAAAACAAGAGGTGTCTCAAGGAAAACAAGAATGGCTAAGGTTTCTATCTTCAAAAAAAAAATGCTGCAACTTTATTTTCCTATAGAGACGATCCTGGATGGATAACAGTAGGAAAGTGAGGAGGAGAGTCATTTACAATCCGTCTGTGCATTCAGGGAATGAATTCTGTATTTCACACATCCCAGATCAAAACTTTGGACTGTCTCTATGTGAAGCAGTTTTTTGCAAAGCACACTTGGCTCAGCTCAGCGTGGCAAGAGTGAAACCAAGACACTGGATCAGCAAACTTCTTTTTTTTTACCTATTAAAGCTGAAATTTCCCAGCCGAGTAAGCACGATCATTAATATACAAGCTCTCGAAGGCTGGAACTCTGGAACTGGTCCTTTTGGAGCCCAGATCCCAGGGAATTCAAGTTGAGGATCCTAGGTTTCCAAACTACTTTGAGGTTGGAAGAGCTTCTGGGAAGATGTGTCCTGCCTCTGATGTAAAGAAATCCAAATAATTTTCCCTCTTTCCCTGGCACTGCTTGGAGGAAAGAACAGTGTCCCTCCTTGGCCCAGAAGAAAGATTATGGTGACACCAGGCCTTTGAGTGACATGGAGAGAGGAAGATGATAAGGTCTCAGTCTTATGCAGAAAATAAATGTACAAAAATTGAAGCTCCCAGCCAAGGTTCCCCTGAGCCCAAACCAGACAGGTTTTGCATGCTGAGTGCACACATCCTGACACTCCCAGCTCCAGCATTGCCTGAAGGATCATTTCCTGCAGCTCCATGTTAATGCTCTGCCCTGTATCCATGTCTGGAAGCACCACAGAAATTCATAGCTTCTGACAGCCCTTTCAGTCCTGTGAGTCTTCAGCAATCAGGTTTTGGACAACTGCCTCACTGGTAGTAGCTGTCTGAGAGTTATTTAAGAGAACCTGAAAACTTGAAATGATGGCTCAAATTGCCTTGTTTCATGGTGGTCCTTGGATGTGCTTGTTGTCTCCTGGAGTGCAGCCTGACTGAACAAAGGGTCACTGCCTGGAATTTACAGCAGGAACCAAACTAAACAGTGCATCTCTGGGGGGATTTCCTATGGATGAACATTGCTCTTTTTTTAGATACCTTGAACATAGAGCTAATGAAAAGCCTTTTGACTAACAAGTCTGGGGACCAATTACTCTATCTAGGTACAGCACAAGTGAGTAAGAGCCAACTTTCTGTACACTGTACTGACAAAAAATCTTGATGCTAATCTGAAGAAAGAACCTCTAGGCATGACAGAAGAGTTGGCTCTCTGTAATCCATTCAGCCCTCACTTTTTCTGCTAAGAATATTGACAGTGAAACTAGTACATTTTTTGCCAGCTGGTGTGGCAACTCTTGTCCACTGGGAACTGGATATAAAACTTTAATTCTTCTAAGATAGACTGTCATCTCTCAGGAATCTAGGTTGCTGACCACCAAGATGCAAAGGTTCCACAACATTTTGCCAGTCTACTGGGTCATCCAGTTCTTGTGCTCCTGAAGCAGCCTAAGAGCTTCTAGTAGTGAATTTCACATGTGCCATACAGAAACCACACATCACCACATCCAACATCTCTTCCTTTATGCTCACAGTTTTTCTCACAGGCTGAGAAATGATTTTTCAGTCTTACCCATGGGGGAATGAGTAATGACTTTGCTGTGCAAAAGAACCAATTGCATAATCCCAGTCTTACCTTATAGCGTGGAGCAAGCTTTAACAACTCCCTCAGTGGTACATCAGAGCCCACCACACCCAGAAGAATGCCATGAGACCGCTTTAAAACAAAGGAGAATGCATTTTCAGAAGCAAGACCTGGCTAGTTTTCTACTTGAAAACACATTGTCTCCCTGCTGGTGTCTCTAGGCTTGTGTGAGTATCTTTATTTAAAACCAACTAACATACTCCAAAAAATTTAAAGAGGTTGTTCCAGTGTTTATGGAGAGCAGTATTTCTACACAATACTAGTCAGCACTATTTACTGTGATTCAGAAGCAACATAAAATCACTGGAAACAAGTTTTGAGGGCAAACCCCTGCATTAATTTTGTGTAAATAATAATAAGGTCAGGAGAGTCATGCAACAGAACGTGCATCGGTTGATAACTTGGGTCAATAAATCAAATACCAAATATAAAATTGTTAACCTAGGAAAAGGGAATTCTCCCCTCCACGGGGAACTGGTTGTTTAAAATGGCACACAGACTCCCACTGCACCACTGTGCTAATACAGGCTAAGGCCAGCCCCAGGTGGAGAAGACAGACAATTGTTTGTAGGGCCTGGGTGAAGAGTTTGTCCCTTATAAAGCAAGAGAAAGGTACCATCCAGCATTTTAAAAGGATGCTGAGAAACTAGAAATGGTACAGAAAAGAGTGTCTAAAGGGTTTCAAACCCCAGAGGAGATGCCCTTATCAAATACATCTAAATAATTCAACCTTTTTATATTATCAAGATAGACAGGTTTGACTTTATGGCAGTGTAGAAGATGCTTCCCAGGAGAACAATCAAAGGGTACAGACTTTTTAATCTAATAGAGAAAGCCATTATGACAGAAAGGCAAGGCCAAACTGACTGAAGGTGGAATTTAAACATCAGTTTTTAATGAGAAACCACAATGGAGAGCTTGGGGCTGGATGCTTTTCTTCAATGACACTTTTGCCAAAACCATGTTATTGGGCTCAAGAAGGACCATCTATGTGAAATGTAAAGGTCTGCAATGAAAAAGATGGACTAGACAAGGTAATGATCTCTTCCAGCCTGAAATTTTAGGGTCAATGAACTAGGCACATTTTGAAAATGAAAGGGAGAAAACAAGGAGAAATGTCGTATTTAAGAGACATTTTGAAGAAATAGCATCCAGAGGAAATGAGAGTCTATCATTTTGACAGATAAATTCTCAGCCATCCATCCTGCCAGAGGTCTCTCATAGTTCCTAATGGCTGCATGTTCTTTCCAGAGGCCCATTGGCTTTAAAACCCTGCAAAGGTCCACAGCAGCCTGTCCCCTGTGCTGGCTGGAGGAGAGCAAAGCCCACGCTGCACTCACCGTCTCGTTCTTCTTGCTGAAGACTGGCATAGCCACTGTCGTCATGAGCAGCAGACTTTGAGCCTGAGATGCAAAGAGCTGCCACAGAACAACGGGACGTGTGTTAGCAAGTGCAGTAACAGAGATAACCCAAATGGAAAGCACTGGAATTCCCAAGGGCCCCAGATGTTGATTGCAATTAGCCACCTCCTTGCCTCCCACACTTCTCAAAAAAACAGATGGCAGCACTTTTAAATACCCTGCATCGAAGAGGATGGTGGGATGGGTGCTTGCTTTTGTAGGGTGATGAAGATGGGATGAAAGCCAGTAAAATGTGTTGAAGCAGAAGAAATTAAGGAGTTGTTTTAATGAAGAGACAGGAACCTGTAGAAGTGGTGGCACAATTTATACCCACCACATCTTAGGAGTGTAGACATGAGAACTTATGCAACAAGTGTAAAAAACACCAACACAAGGAGCACAGAATGGAGAAAAGCAACACAAATATGAGCAAAATCACAAAAAAGGCATTGTCTATATTGCAAACATATGAATACCACAACCAAAAACAACCACAGGAAAATATTTAAAAGGCACAAATACACACAAAGCCCACATATATACTTGTTACTCAACCATCTAAGCATAGGAAAAACAGAGACAAAATCATGATCCAAACAGATACAACACAGTGAGCTATGCCTATTGAGGAAATGCACATGTAATGGGGTAACAGAGGCTCCCAATTCAACAGACACATGCTCTAAAAATACACATGAAAGGAGGTAAACAGGTAAGACACATGCAAATGAGTCTCCCAAACATGCCAAGCTATCAAAATATTTTAATCCTTTGTTGCCAGTAGCATCCCCCTTTTATCTCTCCTTTGGTCAAGTAAGTAGCAAGGCAAGAAATGACCTCCTCTCTTCATTACAATACATGCTGGGAGCCGTAAAGGAGCCAGACAATAATCTGTACAGTCACTTGATGGAGATTTGATCCTGATATCTTGAATTACTCTTCTGGATGATGTTTTGTGGAAACCTCCCATTCACAGCAACACTCACACCAACACACAGCAAGTAAACTTCTCTGGCACTTATTGGCCATATGGAAAAAGAGAATAGGTGAGCTAAGCTATTGCACAACACAGACACCTCTACCTACTCTGAACCAGCAGGACAGCACAGCACAGCTCTCCAGTACATCCAGCATTTCCTCTCCTCTTCTTGCCAGTGTCAGAGGACTCTCTCAGTGCTGTGGCCCCCACCCCCCAAGATGTACAGGCCAGCTGTGGCTGTGAATGCTGGCACTGACACACACCTGGCACAAGGGAAACAGCACACTCACAAAACACAGGGGTGCAGTTACCTCCTCAGACTGTGGCAGCTAGTGAGAGACACGGATGAACACATAAATGAATACATGAATGGAGGAATGACTCAAAGGTTGGGACACAGGAAGGGGACACAAGGCAAGAAAAGAGATGCAGCAGAAAACGTGCAGCAGACAAATCCCCGAGGCTGCCTTGGGAAGTGTGACCCCATACACCAGTGCCAGGGGTGGAAAGCCTGCTGATAAAACACGCCTGCTGGGTAATTAGTAGCATTTGTGGAGGTTTGGCTTAGTATGCTCAAGTACCATGTCCCAGGTCACACTTGGCACAGCTCCTGCAGCAGAAGACATCTCCACTCTTCTAGAGCTAGTGTGCCATGGCTACAGTCTCAGTGGTCAGACACAGCACAGAGGTGGGGAATGGTCCCTTCCCACAAGAGTCTCCCAAATATAACATCTCTACATCATGATGGTGCAAGCCTGGCAACATTGGAGGTATTTCTTGGGGTTCATGTGGTTTTGACTGTGTTCAGAGCATCGAGTACCACTATGTGTGACCTGGATTTCCATGTTTCCTGCTCCAAAGCTCACTACCCCTAGTTTTAATGCAACTCAAAGAGTTCATGTTTCTCACCATGGATCTTAAACCTGAAAACTGTGTGTTCTCCCCAGGGCTGTGGCAAATACCCTAAAGCTGCTCTTGGAAAGACTGGAGCCAATAGCTTCATTCCCAGAGTGGGATTGAGTACAGAAACATTCTCAATGTTTCTAGAATATTTTTCTATTCAGATACAATAAACAGTCCTGAAACCTTAAGTTTGTTTCTGGAAGAGGGAAATCTGACTTCTGGTCAGCTCTAGCTGTCACAGTTATGCAGGCACTTCTTTGGGGTAAAGAATCCAAAAAACTATCTCCCACACAGAGGGAAGAGAGAGCCACAAAACCCCTGTAACTTTCTCTTTCAGGCAGGGTAAAAAAGGGATGGAGATGGGGACTGAGGAGTGACTTCTGTTTGAGGAAGCGCAGGGGGAGGTTCCTGCAGTGGTCATCTACTCCTTTGCCCTTCCCTTCATCCCTTTGAGTTTCAAAACTGCCTTGGCAACACCACACCAGGACAGCACCAGCTCGTGGTCCAAATGTCTTCCAACAGGGCTGGCCTGAGACACAGCAAGGGGTGTTGGGAGTGCTGATTGTCTGGTTCTTTGAGATGTGTCCTTTGCCCTCAGGGCTGGGCACAGGACCACTGTGGTGACATTGGGCTTTGCTAGCTCAAGGAATGAGAGAGCAAGCCTGCTTCCCCTGCTGAAATCTCTATCTTTGAGAGACAAGTAACATGCAGTTAGCTCCTGGTCTGGAGGAAATCGGCCTTTGTGACCCATACCCTGAGCCATGGATAATCTTCCCTGTGAATAATCCTTTAGAAGGTAACCTGCTTTCACAGAAGCACTGCTTAAGTGACGTGGTGCCCATGTGATTAGTCCTGGGCACCTGGGTCACGGCAGATTCAGATCTGAGTCTGCTTACACACCCCAGCCCCAGGAGCGAGCAGAGGAGAAATATTGTCTGTATCAGCACAGCCAGTGACCAGCAATTTCTATCAATCAATCAATCAACTCCCAGCATCACACAAATTCCAGGACTTTATTTAGATTCTGATACACACAAGATATTTAGATGGGAAGCAGGGACAAGCTTTATGCCTAACACACTAGCTGTGTGCCTAAGCCCCGTGGCAGCCTGGCAGGCTCGTGCCGTAGGTCCTTACCGCGCTGTCCATGTAGGCTTCGGTCCAAATGATGTCATGGTCGTGGTTGATGACCATGGGGCGGCTGAGCACGTGCAGGTACTCCATCACATTCTCCTGGACATCGGCCAGCGTGGAGATCTGAGTGTAGTAGCCTTGATACAGAAACAGAGGTGTGAGTCACTCTGCTAACGCAGCCTCTGTGTTTTGAAATGAGTGTCTGTGCCAGGCTAGAAAAATAGATGTCAGAGACTGTATCTACCCATTTTACAAAATGGGCTGGACATGCCTTGCATCCAAACGCTTCTGTGGGCACACATTTCTGTGGAAATCTAGTTTTGAAGCACTGACTCTGTTCTCTCAAAATACTGAAGCAATGCTCAGGACCAGAGTCTTGATATAACCAGATTTATGCAAGGCAAATGTAGAACATTGCTTTGGGTCTTGGGCAAACCCTTCCACTAATCAGGCTGCCTTTGGTCCTGAAGGCCAAACATATGTAAATGAAGCATTTCACCAGGCTATGGGCTTAACTTGCACTATTTTATATTAAGACCAAACTCCCACCTTCTCTTTCAGATTTTTTTCCAGCACTCTTCCGCCTGCCTATCTTTACATCCAAGGATGGTGACTACTTCCATCTACCCCTTGGAAGCAAAGGATAAAAGTGCAAATAACCTATTTCCAAGCCTTTGTCCCTGTGACAGTCTAACACTACAACAAGGAGACCAGGGGAAGAATGTTTTCAAGTCCTCAACACTGCTTAACTGGTTAGAAGTGCTAACACAGTGTAATGTCATAAGGACTCTTGTTCTGCTTCTCACCACATGGACTGATTGTAGTTAGTATAGGATAGAATATGTCAGATAGATGGAAAAATTTCCTATGACTAGGAAGACACTGTCATGTGAAAGGGTTCATGTTCTGATATGCTTTGTGATGTGGAAACAGATTTAGTGTGCCTGAAAACAAGGACCATAAGAGCTATACAATGTGGTGAAGCAGAAGAACCAAAATCAGGGAGCCTTATGCAAAGCTCAAGTCTGGTAAGACAGAATCCAAGTGCAAAGAGCATATTTTTGTTATCTGGTTATTCAGAAGAACCCATTCTGGCTTTTTACAGTGAACCAACAGCACCACAAATTCTCTTCACTAATCTCATCACTGAATATACAACCTGAAATCCAGGGATTTGTTTCAGTTAAAAAAAACCCTAAAAATATCATGTGTAATTCATAGTGCTAGTAGACGAATGTTTGAGCCTTGAAAACCCCCAGCTCACAGACATTCCGCAGGTCAGCAACTCATCTGTCAATTATTTGCAGTAGCAAACACCTCCATGCATTTCACAGTCTGCTGGAATCATTGCTCAGCCCAGAAAAGAGCTGATGTACCCAGCCCCCAGCTGCAGTCTTCCCTTCCTCTCCCTCTTTAAGCAGGACACTGATGTAACAGGCATCACTGTCTCCAGGCACACTGAGGCCAGGTCATGCCCAAACATGGAATACTTTTACCCCCCTCCTTTTCTCCTTTACCCTTGCAGACTCTGATAGAGCTAACTTGACTTTTTAACTGGCTCCAAACACACAGAGGTGACTCACCTACCGTGAATGGATTTTCCTATTCATGTCATTTAATGCCAGTTAGAGAGAATATTGCGTTTGGGGTGGGATTAACAAGCTATTCTGGTGCCTCAGTGAAAACCACTGACACACGAAGAATTTGGCCAGGATATCAGGGTTAACCCACAGACCTTGTGAAAAATGCTGTAAAATCTTTAAAGGAGCGATGTTTGTTTTAACATCTCAGCCAAAAGATGTCGGGCTCTCTGACACAGCTGTAGACAGATTGTCAAAAGCCAGCAACTGGGGCACAATAAGCACAGGGACTTAGGTGGACCACAGCCAGCATGAATCTCGGTCACAGTGTCCCTTGGCACCGTGACAGGAAAATGCAGTGGCTCAGCACGGAGGGCTTGTGTTAGTTGGACACAGGCACTCTTCACGTGCACTAGAAGGGGCTGCTTTTTCCTTAGGTTGTCTTCCAAGCAAGGACTCAGGGGCCCCAGCTGTAGTGGCTGAGCCTTAGAGGGGTCCAGGGCCCTGTGACTGCAGACCAGGGGTGACCTGTGTGATGGGGATGGGGGCACCACTCCCATACAGCACCTTTGTTGTTGCAGGCAATCCATTTCACCTGGGGGGCAAAAGTGACCTCCCGTCCAATGAGGTAAGTGAAAACCCGGACCTGGGAACAAGAACGCAAAGACAGAAGAATCAGGCTGTAAAGTGCCACCAAATCCGAGTGGCTGAGGCTTGGCATCCTGTTCCACGCTGCTGGGAGTGCTGTTTGTGGTGCAAAGCCATAGCTCTGCTTTCACACTGAGACAGGAGCCTCTCTCACCATTTGTTTCCCATTTTGTGGGCTGGAACTTAATTTCCAATTACAACAAGCCCAGAAAGCCAAATAGCACCCAGCATCATCTGAATAACAAGGCAGAAGTGCACATTCTGTTTGATTTTATGGTAGCAGCTCTGCCAGGCACTCAGCAACCACATGCAGAGAGGTTTATAGCTCACAGGAATCCTTTACCCAAGGGAACAGCTGGCCGCATGAATCATTTAGAGAAAGCTTTACCATTTCTCTTGTGTTTGACCACCAACAAAAGAGCCAATCCTGAAATAAACTGCTTCAACAGCCCCCTGCCCTGGTCTCTCAGTAGGCTTCTCTCTCCCCTTGTGCACTGCTGCTAGCTGGGATGAGGTAAACAAATAAATCAGCAGGGTTTCGGATGAGCCGTGCTCTATTCTGCTTTCACAGTCAGCTCTGCCAGTACAAGCCTGTAACCACAGACCTCAGAGTAAACAGGGCTGCAAGGCACCTAGGGAGGTTTTCTGGGCCATTCCCTGCCCAGCATAAGAACTGGTAATAGTTAAATCCTTTCCGAACAGGACCAACTATATACAGTACTGCATGGGTTTAAAACTATTTTCAAAAGTTTTTCATGTTTTTTTACATTTTGAAATAATAAACTCAATCTTTATAATGTTATCAGGAGAACATTTTGATTGTCCATGCCTTTCGAAAACAAAGTATATGGAAAAAAATAAATCTTCCCTGACCTACAGATATCCATTTGTAATCCTACCAGCTCTAAAATCACCACAGCAGGCTCCTGCCTGGCTGCTTTGTTTTGTGTTTACAGCCAGGTGCTCCCAGGTATTCGGGTATTGGAGGATGTGAATGCTCAGCTCATGCTCCTCTATTCCCACCATAGCAGAATAGCACCTTTGCTCTCCCTTTCTATTTATCACTTCCCAGACAGACCTTCCGATCTGGCCAGTTGTATTTTTCAAACACAGCTTCATAATCCTCCACTGCTCCGTCGGTGATCAGCATGATGGCTTGGTTACACAACCCTCCTTGACCGGCGTCTCTGAACTGGGAACAGAGAGGAAGAGCATTAGTTCTGTGCAACTGCACTCTCCTTATTCACGGTGGGCCACATCCTGACTTCCTCCTGCAAACCTCACACTGCACTCAGAAAGTGCTCTGCTTACATAAGGACTGTGTTGACATACTGCATATGATTATTTTATATGCACATGTAGACATGGGAGGCTTTAGAGAAGTAAAATAACGAGGAGAAAATACGTGTTGTGGAGGAACTGTGCGATTCCCTGCTGCTTCACATCCTGCACAGCCTCATTCCTTTATGCAAAACAACTATGGATTGACCATAAACACTGACATTCTGATTTGACAGCAATAACTGTCACTTTTTATGGCAGAAAATGTGAGAGGAGTGGAAAATCAGACTTATTATTTCAGGGTAAATCCATCAATCTGCCAAAGAACAGCAGAGAAAGGCAGGAGCACATGAGAAAAGAAGGCTACTGCCACCAGAGCTGAGAAAGGTTATGGATGTGCCAGAGAGAGAGGCCATACACTGTGGTGACAGATGACCTGCTATCTGTGCATAAGTGACATTTAAGGCAGAGCAGAAATACACTGTGACTCTGGTACAAACACTGATGTGCTCCCAAGGGCACCTGGAGAGGTGTTGAACAGATGTGCTCTTACAGGCAAGGCCTTCCCCTTTTTCAGCCAAAAAAAAAACCCCAGCCTTGGAATGCTGCTTATCTCCTGCTCCAGAGGAGATGGAGAGTATACAGGAGACTAACTGTAGGGGGAGGAATGTTATATCAAACAGCAGCAATTTTAAATTTGAGAGGCTGGTTATATCTTATAAATGAGGGAAAAGGTATCCAAGTGGTGAGATTAATAGCATAAAATGAAAGCAAGTACTGGACGGGAAAACAAGAGCACAGAGTGTGAACTGAGACTTCTTAGATGTTTTGGGGTTCAATTCACACCTCCCTTCTCTTTAGGTAATGCTATGTTATGACAGACAAATGTTTGCACCAACACGGGTGGTACTGTGGTTCCACTGCAGACTAGCATCAGTACCCATCATTAACAACAAAATCCACCAATACCTGGAAGCCAACTCCAAGTCCAGATTTTCCCAGTAATTTCACCATTCCTACAGTTAGCTCTGTGATTATCCCTTATAATGAAATTACCAGGTTCAGTGCTAATATCACCATAACATCACCTTCTGCCACCATCTATGTTATCAGTCCTTCAACATTACTCTTAATATCACCAAGTACCTGTAACTCTGCAGAGGTAGCATGGATCAACAGCTGTTGAATGACCCGTCTCTCCCTGTTTGATCACTTGTATCATTGACCAGAATCAGGTCAGATTATTGTGAGTGAGAAGGGTGGTGTAGTTGGGTCATTTCTAACCAGCTGTTCTCAGGTGCAACATCCTGACCCTGGATGAGAGGGTTAGACGTGCTCCTCCTCTTTCATGTCACCACAGCAGCACACTCAGGGGGGAGAAAGACAGCACTTCTGCTGCTGTGGTTACTCCAGCCCACCAGTGGTGACCTCCCGTGTCTTCTTCCACAGAGTCCCCCAGGTTTCCAGTTGTCTAAAAAGCTGCTATACTTTGTACTGTGGAAAAAACTCCCCATCAGTGTAATTTGATTACAGGGTAATTTGAGCTTCAGGAGGGGTCAGAGCTCATGTGTATCCTGCTCAACAAGGAGACTCAAGGCAAAGGCTGAGGGGGCACAACAGGAACAAGCACAGGATGCTCCTAAGTGCAAATAAAAGGAGAAAAGCAGGGGACAGCCACATGGTGTTTTGCTGCAGACCATCAAGTACAAAAAAGACAAAGAGCCTCAAGTGAGTTATTTCTAGGACAGAGATCAACTGCGTGCAGATTAGCAGATAGTGTGAGTGTCCACTAGGGAAGCATGTGGCTATGACAGTGCAGGAGATGCTGACAGAATGAGGGTCAGATCACAGATAAGCAAACCTTATCGTTACAAAAGCAGCTTATTCCAAAATGTTGCAATCTGCAACATGTTTGTTTAGATTATTACTAAATTAACACTTAATTAAGGTCACCCACCATTTCATCAAACTACTTAAGATGTCTCCTCATGAAGCTTACTTCAGATTTCATAATACTGAGATACTGAGAATTTAGATGCTGTATCAAAACCAGCAATCTCCTAATTACAGGAGTAGATGATATTTTCAACAGGGAAAATGAGATCATCAGTGTCATAGAAATAGAGATTAAAAAGACAGATTTAGAAAACAAACGAACAAGGAGGTAATCCCTGGTTTTTAGGTCCCTTTGTGACTGGTTGCAGCTGTAGCAAATGATCTGACAGCATTCACATCAAGCTCTCAGCATAATTCCCTGCTCTGACTGCAGTCTCAGGAGCGTGAAAGAAGGGGAGATGAGGATTAATATGCCCACAGAATAGATGTTTGAAGAAATGCAGGCTAGGGCTGGGTCACTGAGCAAGGCACGGAGCTGTGTGTTCTCCTGTATAACTTTGGTCACATTGTCAGGGCTAACAGGCATGATCTAATTAATTCAGGTCACAGTCCCTTGTACTCCCTTGTTTGCTCATTGCCATTTACTTTGCAGTGATAGCCTGGCACGGAGTTACTCGTGAAGCAATAGGAGCCATCACCATGGCTGAGATGTGCAGGAACACATCTGGCCAGAGGACTGAGCAGCCCCTCCTCATCTCCTCCTGCCCTGTTCTTATGCAGATCTGCCTCCAGAATGGCCTCCAGAACCACTGAAAATTCTAGCTTGGTGGAAAGTGCCTCATGGGTAGAGAATTAGCAGTAAAGAAGGAAACAGAAAGGCAGTGCAGAAGAAATGAAAAATTAAGCAAAATGATAAGAACTGGTAAACAGGAGCTTTGCATATCCTGAAAAATATGCTGTAAAATCCAAGTCCATAAAATGTGACTGGAATTAAGAAAAGATTTATAAATGTTCAGAAAAGGAGCAAAAAGGTGAGTAAAAAGAGTATGTTGCCAGCTGATAAAAACCAGAGTTAAATGGTTGGGCAGAGATGCTTTATAGCCTCCATACTTGATCATCAAAAGGACAATATTGTAATGGCTGGGTACCCACTGAAGTTGATAAGAAACAAGGAAAAGAATGAATGAATTACAGGCAGGGTCACAAAGTGGTAGAGTTAAAGAGAAAGCTAATTGAAAGCATTTGAATCATGCTCAACATGAAGGCAAAGAATTGCAGAAGGTACAGCTGAACTGCTTGCCTCATGAGCTGAGACCTGTCTGGGACTGTACATCACAAAGGAGGAAGAGGGAATCAACAGAAAAATGGCTTACAAGAAGGGAGGAAACCTGATGACTAAATTGTCCTTAAACACTTTTCATGTTGCTGAAAAAGTCAGTAACACAGTAGTGAGTGTGCAAATTAATTGCTTCCCCACACAAGTGGGGCATAAGAGGCCACAAACCTTTGATAACTCACATCAGCAGACGGGTTCATTCTTTTCATGGCACCAATTTGCACAAGTTACTTAGAATTTTATGTCTCACTGAAATCCAGTTTGTTACCAGTTGCATCAAGTTTTTTCACCTCTAGCCATTTTGGAGAGACCTACTCAATTAACATCAAGATTTATGTGATTTCTGAGGTCAGCAGTGAGTCAAGGCACAATTAAACCAGCTTGGTATTAAGAGGAGACAACATTCTAAGGTGGCCTCGGAAAGCAGAACTTGGCATTTCTTGTCCTCCACAGAATGGGAAAAGCATCAGTTTCAAAATATTAATTTACTCTGAGCAGATTCTGAGAAAGGAGGACATGTGTCACAGATAAGAATAAGAATACCAGTTTGGAAGGGGACCCTCAAGGATCATCTGGCTTATCTAGTGTACTATCTAACCTTAAAAGTTCAATATATAACAAATATATGAATATATTTATATGTCTCTCTTAGGCTATGTGCATATCGTATGTATGTGTATGTGTACATTGGAAAGCACAGTCAGTGGCTCAAATACCAAACAGGAGGGTGGATACTGCCTGGAGAGGGCAATGCAGAGACAGATCAGCTGGGGAGGAATTAACAATGTGACAGTGTCTGAAAACACGTAGCTTTACATTGTGTTAGGAGGACTGTGGTGTGTAAAACAGGGAAGGCAATTATTCTGCTCTGCTTAGCACTGGATAGCTCTCAGCTGCAGCACTTACACACTGCTGGGAGGGTGGTGTTTCAGGGAGGGAAACAAGCAGCCACGAGCAGAGCAGCAGCCAAACAAAGGGCTATAGAGCCTGCAGGAAAAGGGGGAGAGAATAAGACGTGCCAAGCTTGTTGAAACAGAAGAGAAGACAACAGTGAGATAGATTATTGATAAGAAAAGAGTTCAAAAGATAGCACTTGACACCTGAGAATTTTGAAGCACTCCATAAATGTGTGCTTAAAACCATTGTTTCCCTGGGATGCATATTTTATTGAAACCACTTGGCATTGTGGCTAAATTGAAATAGAAAGTATAAGTGGTTTATTGAGCATGGCAGAGAGGGGCAGGTGAGGCTCTGGACAGCCCTTCTCCTGAAACCATTCTGCAAATTGCATCATGGATTAAATATGCCCTGTCTACCCCCAAACATAATGGAGGCAAACAAAGATGGTGAGAGATTCCTGCTCTTCTTCAGCCCCTCTTTGCTACTCGTACCTCGTTGAGTAGGTCTCTGCTGGGCTATTAATTCTGTGAGCAATTGGACTGAGGAAAATTACCAGGGAGATTGTGCAGTCACTTTCATTACAGATATTATTACTGGTTGTCTATTGTAATCAGCAAAGCCTGTTTCATCAGTGTGATGTAGCAATTTTCATTTTCAGCCTCTTGCGTATGCCCCTGTGAACAATAACAGGACAGTCTGTGAGGAACAGCTACAATTACAAGCTGAGAATGTGAATTTTCTGTTGAGAACAAGGTGGTCAATCCCACCAAAGCTCCTGTTTCTCGTGCCTGCATAACTGCAGCAGCACAGGATTGTTTCAAGGTGTACTGATTAAAGACCTCTTCCTCCACTATTACTGATACAGATCTAAGAATCTCCAAGAGAAGATTTCACACAGCCCTTAAGCCATATGAGCATTTGACAGGTGGTACCCTTTTGCCTCTAGCCATGGTATTTGCAGAGCCTGGGGTCCTCCAGCTGCTGATATCAAGGCACTCTTTATATAAGCCCATAGCATGTTACAGTCTGGGGAAGGCTGCACCAGGACAACAGGCATGTTCCTACACTGGCATGCCTGTGTATGTGCAGCCCCTGGGGCTGCTGTGTGTGCACAGACACACCATGTCTGTGTCTTCTGCGTGTCACCAGGCAGACAGAGATCCTGGCATGAAGACACAGGAGGTCCTGCAGGACTCCTGCTCCATATGCAGCCGCCCCACAGCTGGTTGGGAACAAGGCTCTCAGCTGATGGCTTCGGTGACCTTGGGCTGAGGTCCATTGTGCTGAAGAGTGCACAAACATGGCCCATGCCACAGTGAAAGACACGCTGCAAGGAAGCTGCAGTGAGTGTTAGTGAGGGAGGAAAGCTGGGTGGAAGAGGTGTTTAGCCCTGCTTCACACCTTTCTTTGACAACAAAGATGCTGTTTCGGAAATACTGTTTTATGGGCCACTGTTTTGAGGATGCAGAAAAGCAAGACACCTTTCCTCATCTGCCCATGTTTAAAGGAAAGATGCTCAAATGTCTGCACCAGCTGCCTCCTCCCCAGATGTGAGGTGACAGCAAAAGGCATGAGGAAAGCAGTAGTTCACCTTGGGAGTGAGAAGTATCAGCAGGTTGCTGAGTGCTGCACTGTCAAAGAGCAATCTCAGAGCTGTTTTGGGCTCATTAGACAAGGGAGAATCAACAAGGATCAAGAGAAGTGATGACTGCTTAAATCATTGACTGCGTTTTTGGTGCCAAATAGAAAAAAACCACCAATTTTTTTACCTGCACATAGTTTCTTCTCTACTGCTGCAGTGGAGTCATGTTAGTCCACTGGGCTGCATGGACATCACTCTCTCTTTGGAGTATTTTTGGTCCAGCCATGTCAATGGAGGATATTTTTTCTGCCTCAGGTATAGGCTCTGGATCTTTGGTTTTAAATATTAATTTTAAAATAATAATTTAAAAATGTTTTGTTTGGTTTTGGGGTGGGGTTTTTTTGTAATATGCAAGGATACATGTAGGGAAGTCTAGCAGGCATCTAGACCATGTAATTGTTCTAGGTGTATATCATTACTGCTTCCCTGGTCACCTCAATAACTATCTTCCTCCAAAGATGTTGAACTATTACTCTTTGGAGTGCTGCCAGCCTATTACTGCCATGCCAAGAATACATCACACTCTTCTCAGGTTGTCATTAAAACTACTCTGCTTCTATTACCAGTGACAAGTCAGCTCAGCTTTCACCCTCCCTACGTTCAATTCCAATTGTGCCTGCAGTGGCATAAATTATTAACAGCATTACCATGGACAAACAAACCTACACTTTCAGTTTGCAAGGTAAGTAAGAGTGGAGAATCCTTCCCAGGGTGTCAATACCTCTGGCACACTACCTTTAAAGCCTACATGATCATTATGGCCACTAACATCACATGTGTATGCATTCTTGTCAGCACCAAAAGCATTGGCATCTTTAGGCCAACCCCACTATAGACAGTGCCATGAGCAGATGGGGATGTTCAGCTGGTCCTTGGTCCTTTCTTTTTGCTACTATTCCTTAAGAAATAGGGTTAAGCTGTACATTTATCTCCAGGCTACTGAAGTCCCTATTGTTCACATAAGGCAATGAATCATTTATGGTTCTTATCACAGGGCATAATCAGAGTGATTAATTCTCCTGGACCTGTGATTTCTTCCCCAAGCACTGATACTCAGCAAAGTGACATTGAAATAAATCTGAAGCCTGCAAATAATCTTTCAAGTCTTCATCATCATCTACTGCTCACTAATAACATTACTTATGACCAGAATTGTTGCCCTCAGCTGATCAGTTATATTTTATTGCCACCACCTATAAAGGTGCCTGGACAAAGCACAGTTGTGGGGCTCATTAAGAAAAGACTCACAGAGCCACAGCCCTGCTGGCTCCTCATCCCTCCTGGGCAGGGATCGGTGGCCACAGACATCATGCAAAGAACAAACACGTCCCCAAAGCTGAGTCACTCCTTCACACTGCTTGTCACAAGTTTGGGGTCCATGAGATCAGCTCATACCATGCCCCCTTGCAGCACCATGCAGTGAGGGGTGTGCTGAGCCACTGGTTTCAGAGAGGAATGTAGGAACGGGCAAGGACTCTTATGCATGACATGAGCATCAGCACCAACTCTTACCTCCCTCAGAATTTTGAAGGACTCTGTCAAAGCCTTGCTCACAGTCCCCACTCCTTTTGCCTGCAGTTCCTCCACCAGCTGCTTGAAGTGCTGGCAAGAAGAGAGAGAAAAAGACAAGAATGAGCTGCAGGCAGGGTGTTCCCTTCGACCAGGGGAGGAAAAGGTAACCTAGAAAAATCTGTACCATTGGGCTTTTGACCTTCACTACTGCTGGCAGGGCAGGGCAGTGCAGTACTGGGATGGATGGAGGTGGGAAAGTCCAATGGCTGCTCCATTGGTGGCACAATCAGGTTGCACCTTTGCCCACACAGCTACATTTCTCAGTCTCTGCACTGTGAACAATTGATAATCCATGAAAGATCATGCAAGGGACAAAACCACTCGAAATCTGACTTTCCCTTATCCATTCCTTCAGGTAAAAAACAACCTGTGCATGTAAAAGCAACAGGATGGGGGGAAAAAAAGAAAATATATGAATGTTTGTCTACTACTTAAGAAGCATTGAGCTGGTTGTAAATCAAAACCTCAGAGTGCTCTCTGCAAGACAGTGTTCAACAGGCTTGGGGATCCTTTAGGAAACACTGCAGGAGACATCACCCTCTGGAGTCATACTCTGTGACCCAGGGCTAAGCTGGGAACATTTGTAGAGAAATCTGGTTGTTGAAGACATGGAGGGATGTGCTACCTCTGTGGTATTAATACAGAGAGACAAAAAAAGAAGAAAAAACCCTCAGAATGAAGAGCTGAAAATACCAGTCAGCCCAGAGGGTGGTGGAACAGCTGGATGCAGGCTGACCATCTTGGGGCTCTTGAGGCTTCCTGGATCAGAGCAGAAAACCCCCTCACCAGGGAAAGCTTGCTGGCAGCCCACCCTGGTGAAGGATCAGACCAGGCTGAGAACACATTCACCAGGAAAGGGCTGATTGTTCTCCTTTCTGAAGGCTGAGGGGTCTCAAAGGTGGAGACCCTACCTGAATTACACTGATGGGAGCCTGATACTCACCTCTCTGTTATCTCTGTCTGCTTGGACCAGGATACCCTTAAAACAGGGCTCAATAAAATGAACATAATCATTGTACTGCAAAGAGAAAATGGAAAGAAAGGGGTTGTAATGGGAGAAAATTCACAAAATGGGTTCATATCCTAGGTGGATGTTCAGAAAGCAGTATGGAGCACTATGCCATTTTTTACATATTTCCCTTAAGAATTGTTTATAGTGATAATGGCAGATTATAATTTTGATAAATCCTCTATTTGTTTAAATAATGCCTTAATTATGGTGTTTTGCTGAGTTCTATCTGAGCATATCTACATATTTTTCACCCTGCACACTGTAGAGTTTTTATCCACACTCTATTAGCTTGTGCCCCTGGCTCTGCTTCTAGCACTATTTGCACATAGTTTTGACTTCTGGAGACTTTGAGAGTCCCCAGCCACCAGCTGAACTTTGGGAGTGGTTTTGTAACCTGAAGTTTGATGCCTCTGGGTACACAATTGAACAATAACATCCCAAGTTACCACACATCCATGAAATGGTGATAATTAGTGGGGTGTATGCTTCCAGCCTGACACACTGGCATGTTTTACCTCAGATGTGTAAAGCCTTTCCTATAAGGTTCAGAGGGGTGTAATTACTAAGAGGCCACTGATGCTCAGCTGATCAATAGGGGCTTAGGTCAAGCTGTAACATGGCTGAGCCAGTAGGTTCTTGGGGTGAGTGCAGTAAAGGAATATATATATATAAAATATGGTCTTTCTGGGATTGTTTTTGAAGAACAGATGATATTTCAAACTCCTTAATGACTCCCCTCCATTTTTCTGCCAACACTGTTCACTATTCCATCTGTCTAGTCATATAAAGATGGAGCTGTTGCCATTGGAGTTTCTAATTATCTAACATAAGAAGCTATCAACAAAAAGTAGACTTTAGATCTCAGTGTCTGTGCCCTTACAAGCTTTTATAGAAAGGAGCATGGGGAAAGAGATGATGCTTGAATTAGCTTTGAAAATTAGATGGTGAGCAGCCTTTAACCTGGCACAGATCATGAAAGTAAGCAAAAAGATGCAGCTGACATCTTCTGTAGAGGAGAGGTGAAACAACTTGGCAACCATCCGGCTGACCACATAAAGCTGACTTCCCAAGGGTAATTTGTGTTAATCTCCCATCCAACATAGCCACTAACTGCTGTGGCTACACCACTGGCATGCCTGTAGTTTGCTAAGGGGAAGGAGGAGCTGATATGAGGCCCAAGGAAGACAACTCAGTGCAGGAACTGAGACAGACATACTGCAATGATGTTGACAAAGTCGTTTTCTCCCAGAGTATCCAAAATGGTGACGATGGTGTGTTTGGCAATGGTCATCCTCAGGCCCTTCATGCTTCCACTGACATCCACAATGATGACAATGTCCTTGGGAGAGGTGGCTGCTTGGATGTACCTGTATAAAAAGAAGAATAGAAGGAAGCAGGGTGAGCATCCTGGAAGGAGGAATGCTGGACACATTGCTGGCACACGATGCCACCCACAGCACAACATACACCAGGAGCACAGGTATCCAGCAGGATCAGGCTGGAGGTCCTTTCCTACCAACCTGCCTCTTCTGCTGGCCCCAAAATTTCACTTCCTGCATTGGGAAGTGCTGGGCCTGCTCAGACACATGTCCAAGAGTGACAATTGCTAAAGCCTTCTTTAGCCATGCTGAGTAGTCCGAGTTAATATGCCACATTTCTGGAGTCTGAATGACCCTGCCTCCAAGTTGCAAAATTGTAGGAAGAATGAGACAGAGGAAAGATGCACTGGTGATTTCCATGTAGATGCCACGTGGAAAGCTATTGCTGGCAGGTGGTAGGGCTTCCCAACCTGCTACTACCTTTGTTTATGTACCCCCATCTCTCAGAGAAGCAGCACAGGACAGTAACTATTGACCAGCAACTCACTAAGGTGTCACCTTGAAAAAGAGAGAGATAGGAAGGCTCAAAGGTGCTTTGGCCAAGTCACTCCAAAACTTACCAGCCACGGTTTCTGCAGTCAAAGGAGATGACTCCATTCTCATCTGGTAACCACTTTATTCCTGAAGAGAGCAGCAAAAGGAGCAATGAACACACATGGACAGGCATCTGCTCCCGAGGCACCCACACTGCTGCTCCTCACTGCTGAGCCATGGCAGCCCCATGGGGCACATGAGTCTGGCCAGCAACAGCAGAGGCCACTCTGCAGAAATACAAGCAGAGCTGCACGGTCTTTGGCAGCATTCAGTAAACTGTTCATTGAGTTCCTATTAAAAAACGTACCTAGGCATAGTCTGTTCAAATTTGGGGAGCAATTGAATGTACTTTGAACTTTTTGCCACTTTGATGTAGTTCTTAACAACATGTTTTTCTCTCCAAGGGTGGTTGAGAGCATAAAAAAGCAGCAGGAGTGACAGGGATATGTCCCAGATTCCCTGCTAAAGGCTCTGTTCACAGTCACCTCTGCTTTCCCCCTTCCCAACACGTGACAGGTCACAGAAGAAGGGCATGCAGTCATCTGACTAAGTGGCCACCAGGCCAAGCTACAGCTGCAGAGTATTTCATGGGTCCCTCTGAGCATGGGACCTCCCTCTTGTGCCATGACCTTATGTGCCACTCACAGCTGGTGAGTGGATAACAAGTCAGGCCAGCCAGCTGCATCTGCCACGTGTGTCCTCGGAGACAGAGAGAGGCTTTGGCCACTACTAAAACCCACAGGGGAGCATCAAGCAGGGAGCCCTGCCATGGGGGTCCTGTCAGTGTTTTGTGAGCTTTCTGGAGGGCAGCCTGCCCAAGGCACACCCCTCTGGGATTGCAAGGGCAACATGCCTGAGGGGGTGGTTCCCACGGGAAAAAGGGATTTATGCCTGCTGGACACTGTTCCTTCAGCTTAAGCAGCCCATACACCGAGTATTTTGCTCACTGCACCCTGCCCTTCATGAGGCTGTGATGCTCCCAGCCTTTCCAGACTGGACTGTTCCATGGCACAGACCCTGTCCTGCAAAACTGTTATGTTGCAAGGGAAGAGAAAAGCCAATCTGCCCCTTTACCTGGATAGAGCCTGAAGAATCCAGTGGAGCTGCCAAAGTACTGCCAGGTCAGCGTGGGATCCCTTTCAAAGTTGTCCACAAAAATAGGATTCAGGGCTTCTGACATGTAAACTCCATTAAGGATAGCAGGGTCTGTGGGGAAAACAATAAAAATTGAGAGGAAAAGTGTGTAAAAGAAGGGAGGACGTCTACCACCCCAGTGGAGGAGAGGGATTGGAACAAAGGCAACTCCAGGAGGAATGCAGCTTTGTCCAAAGCTTTTACATTGGGCAGGGAACTGGATGCATCACTCAAAATAAATCCTGGAGGTCAGGTCACCACTCGCCACTGCAGGTGATCTCAGCTTGGTCATACACTATATCTCTTGCCAGGCCTTAAGCATTACATCTGGTTGGAAGAATTCTCTGAGAGACCCAGGAAAGGCGTCACTGTGCCAAGCACAGCTGGCACACCAGACAGGCAGGACAACTCAGCTGCTGCCTGAGGGCTGACCTGTGGCTGTGGAAAGGCAGCAGCTTGATGCACCCCTAACAGCCCTTCTGCAAATTGTGTTTAAATTTATGCTAGGTGTAATTACCTAAACCAGAGGAGCCTTAGGATCTACATACAGTTTCTCTCTTTACTCATTACCTCAACACTTCTTTCTTTTCTTCTTTGCCTGTCCTTTCTTTCACAAAGTCTGGGCTGTCCTACCTTGCCCCCATCTCATCAGAATCAATAGAAAGGTGCAGACTCCAAGAACTCCTAAGAGGCAATGTATGTTTGGTGTCTCTGTTGACTCATGGCCTCAGAAGACCAAAGAGCAGCAGCAGCAGCAGAAACAGGCAATCACAAGAAACTGATCATTGTATTAATGTTGAAAGGGATGGGGATTTGACCTGCCACTTCCAGTTCAGACACTTTACTAAAGGCAGTTTTGGTCAAAATAGGAGAAAAATTGAACTGTGACTCCCCAGTGATGAGGTCAAAGTCCCACAGGAAGGGAGAGCCAGAAGAGCTGTGTTGATCCAGGCTTGCTGCTGTTTACAAGAGAGGGAGTGAGTCCTTCTGGACACTGCTCCCTGAAGGATCCCTGGGCATGGGAGCAGCCCTCCATCTCCTGCTCATCTCTCCAGCCACAGCCAGAGCAGCTGCTTGGTTTGTGCCAAGGTGTTCAGGCAAGAAATCTGCTGGCTGGGCAGTGCCACTCTGCTGTCTCTGACAGTGGCCAAAATGCTCTGTCCTCTGCCAAGGGCAGCAGCCTGTGTTGTGCAGCTCTGCTGCGTCTACTCAGAGCCAGCTCTGCTGGTGGCTCTGTTGTGAACAAGATTTTAGTGTCTGGGGCTGTTGGACCAGATGGAACTGATTTAAACTCATGGGACAAATAGAATTCCCTCTATTGTCTCTCTAAATAACACAGCAGTTGTGAGCAGAGTCACCAGTGCCTGCCCCGTCCAGCCCTGAAGACTTTAAAGGAGCTCCAGTGATGAAAGAAGCAATGGTGCTTTTTTTTCTTGCCAAAAACATGCACAAGGGGAAGGGCTGATGGGGAGGCAAGGAAGGAACCAGTCCAGGCAGCTTTGAATGTCGGCCAAAATGAACCATTGCAGCCAGTGTCTCATCCTGCAGACGTGGCAGTGTGCTGACCAGCCTGGAGATGAACCTGGTTCTGGTGTGTAGCTCTAGTGATGTGAATGTGCAGGGGGAGAGGACACAGTCTGGGCACAGAAGAGCCCACATGAGCCTTGGTGCCTCCCTGGGCTCCTGCAGCTGCCAAGGTGTCAAAGGCTTGCTGAGAACAGAAAATAGCCCAGAACTGTCATGTCCCAGTAGCAATTGTGAATTACACCTAGTACCCTATGGATATGGCCACTGAGAATTAAGAGTGTCCTCATCAAATGTTAATGCCTCCTGACACAAAGGTACTTGGGGTCTAAATTCTCAGCTGTAATCAGTGAGATCCTTGACATCTAAGACTTTGATAGATCCAACCCTTCCTACAGAGTAACAATTGCCAATAAAGTCACATCAGTTTTCACAGCATCTTTGGGTAGATGAACTATAGGAGAATATACTGCCTGCCTAAGATGGAGAACTGTCCATCATAAGAGGTTTTCCAAGAGCAGATTATACCTAAGCCCTGTCACAGGGACAGAGTACAGCACAGACATGACTGTGCCTTGGGACAGTACCTTTCCAGCCCTCACTTCTCTTCTGTGAGTTGTTTTTTCTATTCCCCTCTTTGTTTCTAGCATTATTACTGAAAATTTCCACAGCAACCTAATGGTAGTGAGAAAGTAGAGGCCATTACCTTTGTTGTAGACATTGGTGGGGAGCTGGATATCACTGTATGTTGTGTTCACCAGCAGGTTATTGAAATGCTCATTTGGCTCCAAAATGAATTCATCTCCAAGCTCCACATAATTGTCATTTTCGTCCTTCTCATTAATTAGGAGAGAGTTGTAGTAATCAAACTGTTGATGAAGACAATGGAAAAGAGAAAGATGAAGAGAGAATGAGAAAATTACCAGTACTGCCTAAAAAACCACTCTTTAAAACATAAAGAATGGACACATGGAGAATTTGAGCTTCAAATAGGATCAAGATGAGCAAAGAAACAAGCTATTAACAACTGAAAATTGTCAAGTTGCCCAAATGATGGTCGCTGGCCAGTTTCTTATTGTCAGGTGACACTAAGAAATTACTGAAATCATGGTCATAGCGAGGAGCAGAAGAGCCACTTAAGAGCAAAGGGACACAGGGGGGGACTCCTGTGGTCCCTCTGAGGTATTTAAGTGATTAGCTGGAGAGGTGGAGTGTCTCACCGGGTCTGGCTCCCAGGTTTACTGCAGGGCATGCCAGTGCAGACCTTACTTGCCCTGTCTCTACAGCTGTCATTTACTAGAGTTAACTCCTGATGCACATCCAGGCAGGATTATCCCCTCATTGTGTCACTCCAAGTAGCAGGCACTCATCAAGAGCAAAGGATCGAGCAGAAGGTGCTCAAAGACAACAGAGTTCCCACTGTGTGAAGGTCACTGGGGATTTATTACCTACAGTCACTTTAGTACATTTAGGACATTCTTCATCCTTGGATAACCTATATTTTTAAGATGTTTTTGCTGACTTTATCTGAGCCAGAGGTTATTTAAGGATTTATGTTCAAGTACCATCAGTACTCAGAGGGTGCAAATACAGATTGATGTACCTCACCTCAACTCACCCATGATGGTGACTGTGAATGCATTTGACCTGACTACCATGACTAACATGATCCTTTCAAAGAAAAAAAATAAAAATAATAAAAAAAAGCTAGGCGAGATGAAATTAGTAGCTAGCTTGATTTCAACAGATGTTTTCATTCTCAGCTTTTCCCAGCACTGAGATGTGTGCTTGCAGAGGTAGCCTGTACTTCTGCTAAGCTGTCTGTGCTTGTAGTATGGACAGAAAACTTCCTTGAACAGAATTTTCACTCCAGTTCCCCTCACCAGCAATAATCCCTTAGCTTGGCCACAACAAACAGCTATTAAGAGAAAGCCAATTATCCAAATTGCTTGGACAGCACCAAACTTTCACCTAAGGGAAGTCCTGACAAGTGGGTGTCTGTCTGGTAGAGAAACGACGGTGGGAGCGGTCGAGAAAGATGGTGAGAAGCTCAGTTCATTTGGATTAACAGTTTGCTGTGGGTATTTGTAACAGCATCCTCCTCATTGCTCATTCACACTCAATTTTTAGCTCATTTTCCAGTCAAGTAACCCACAAAGTGCCAGCTAATTTGCACTAACTCACCACATAAGACAATGTTGGTGTGCAGTCAAAGTAATGCCAATAACATCACACAACCTAGTGCCTTCCCAAATCCTTCCCCTCCCAAAGCCAAAGGACTAATCTGCTTGGTGCTACAAGGTTTGGGATTTGCCAAGGGAGCCTCTTACTCCCTGACTCTCTAGACAAACTGAGTGTCCTGGAGACAAGGAGATTCCTAACCAGTCCAGCCTTTTGGCTGGTGTCTCTGAGGATGTGTGTCCTGTTCAGTCACTGACCAGGAGAAACTTACCTCCAATGAGGAGTTGTACTCATGGTTCAGATCGGCATCTTCTGCTGCTTCCACCAACCTCTAATGCAAGCACAGAAAGAAAGATGAGTGGTTGCTGTGGCAAAGCCCTCCAGAAGCTATTCCAGCTGTATTCACACAGCTAATAAAAAGGCACGGCTGCCTCCTTCACCACAACAGATCATGGAGCTGAAAACTTCCCTCTTTCCCTCCTTTTCTGCTGACCTATCATTCTGTGCTGCAACTTCACAGCTTGGAAGGTATATTTCCAGCTATTTATTGCCAAGTATATTCACACCTACTTACTCCAGAGTCCCTGCTAAGCCCCTGAACAATTTTAGGTATCATAGGACATATACAAACAGAAAAAGGTCCATTTAGAGAAACAACAGACAGATTTAATTTCATTTTCCATGAACCCTTCCAAAAAGCCATGGGAAAGGCTTTTCAGACCCAGCTTGATGTCAGTATCTCATCAAAGGAAAAGGCCTTGTGGGAGTCTCAGTCTGGTATTGTTACTGAGACAAAGACCATGACTTGATTTCATAAAGGGCTCAGTGATGCTGTGGCCATTTATAAGCTCTTACCATTTATGGAAGGCAATAAAATCAGCCAGTATTCTCCAGTATGATGCTTCAGGGCAGTAATTCTCAATTGGTACAGACTGGGAAGTAATCCAACTAAATATGTACATGTTTTCAGGGTTGCACAATCAGCAACAGTCTCAGCAAAACTACGTTTTGCTCCTTCACAAAGGATAAGGCAATCCAAACATTGGAAAAGTCTGGCTAAGAATTTAACGTTATGGGCCAAAGCTCTGGGCTTAAATATGCCCACATTTCACTTTGAGACTCAAACGATGTGTTTCTGGATGACTTTTCCACATTAAACTCCTTAAACAGTCAAGGCTCTGTGACTACAGAAATATGCTTTTCATAGAAGGTAAACACACAGGAATATGATAAATCCTTAGATGCAGGAAGTAAGAGGGGCCATAACAATTGCCTGCTCTGATCTCCCACATGGCAACAGCTAAAGACCTCTTGCCACCTCCTCCACACTTCCCCATGTACACAGCTAGAAATCCAAGCACCTTCCTTGCAGCTCAAGTTCAGGGGGTGCAGAAATTTCCCTTGAGCCACACACACAGCTGAAACAAGCTACTAGTCTTCAGTGGCCAGAGCACATGCAAGGATGAACTTTATTTTCACTTGTGAGAGGGTTTTGGTTTTTTCTCCCCCTCTTAAAACAGCTCTTGTCTCCTAAAAGAGTGTTTGTTCCCTCGTATTTATTCCTAGACTTTTTAAAATCTTATTTCCTCCTTTGGGCTGCGGGAGAAGCCAGCATTCCCTTGTCTGAACGCCCACATCCTCCCACCAGTGTCTGCTTAAAGCTCAGAGGGAGCAGCCAGCCACACCAGCAGGCATTTGGTTGGGCAAGGAAGTCCTCACACAACCTCTGTGCCCACATGCTCCTGGAACAGGAGAGGACAGGAGAGGATGTCCTTCCCACGGCCCCAGTGGTCCTACCTCAACAGCTTCGACCTTCCTGCGGAGCATGCTTTCCATCTGCTCTGAGAACTTCTTCACCAGCTCCAAGCCATCCACCTCTTTGATCTTCAGAGTTGGCTCCACATCTTTGTACTTCTACCCAAGGGAAAAAGAGAAAATCCCACTGAGTGGGAGGCTCGTAAGCAGAGGGGGGAATCTATTATTGCTGGCTGGTTATTGTCTTGGGGGAAGAAAGATGTGTTGAAAGAATTGCTCTGATTTATCACCTTCTCCCATCTTTGCCTTTCCTCCTTTTTCACCCCATAATTCGGGTGTGTACAGATCACTGGCCATAACTTGAAGCATTTTGCTTAAGTAAAAGCAACTGATCCAATTGTGAGCTTGTGGCTGTTGAAAACAGCAACACACTCAAAGCTATTAGTGCCTACAAATTAAAGAGAGAGGCAGAAGGCCAGCTTTTTAAACCCTAAAACGTGCATTGTGATTACATCTAGAGCAGCATTATACACACCACACACCTGAAGTTTAGCTAAGGCAGAGGAAAGGGCAGCAGAACAGAGCTATATACTGTCATTACATCTCCTCCAATGTCACATGCATTCTGAGGCACTGGTGGGAGGGATGTCACGCTAGTGCATGTGCTGTCCTCCCACAGAGCCATCATATCTGCAAGGTGACTTGTCAGGTCTCCAACAAGAAGGGTCTGCTCAGTACTTTAAGTGGGAGACTGCCAAGGAAAGCTAATACAGACAGTTACTTATGGGGCAGCCAGGAGCATGCTTTAGGCCAAGAGCACCACTGAGGCACTTCCCAGAAACTAGGAATTACAAGCATGGCTACTTAGTGCTGCCTCCACTGGGAGAGAGGCTGTAAGGAGGAAGACCTGGATCTGACACCTCTAGAGATAGCTAGTTTCTTCTGACCAGGTTTCATATAGTCTAGGCATTAGAAAACCCAAGAGTACTCCTGAACTGGTTAACTAATCTGCATCCCTAAATCTGCCCTTTCAAGACTAGATACAATGGCCTTTATTTCTGCTTCTCAAAAAATCCTGCAGCTGATGGAGATAGCCAGAAAAGAAAAAAGAGTACGAAAACCTGCCAAGGGACAGAGTGTGATTAACCAATTGAGAAGAGACAGAGCCTTATCTCCTGGGCAATCTGGAAACACGAAGGCAACCAACTGCAATTCCCTGGTCCCTCATCATCAGTTTCCTCTGCAGTGTATAGAAACCACCCCCATCTTCACCCTGTGATAGCACCATAGCAGCAGCCTCAGTCAGGGCTGGACTTCTTGTGCTGGGAAAAATTATGAGGTGGTGAAACGGGTAAGGAAATGGCAGGGGCTTTGGTGACACTCTTGAATTAGAAGAAAGTGCCAGAGCAAAGACTTTGCGTGTCTTTGGGGTGACCAAGTAGAGCTCCTTGATGGTCTGGGAGGGCAGCTGAGCACAGGCAGAGTCAGAAATGCCTTGAGGATGGGGCAGGCTGAGGAGGTCAGACAGGAATAGCAGCAGCATCCAGCCTGCAGCAGGCATGGCAGGGAGGCTGCTCGCTCTGTCTGCCGTGATTAACAGCGAGGGTTTTACTGGATTAAAAACGCTGGGCCTCGCATCCCCTCCTCTGCAGAGCTGGGGCAGACAGGCAGCAGGGTGGAGGAGGAGGAGGAGGAGGGGTTGAGCATGAAGGTTAGCATAACCACGCTGCAAGGAAGAGGAATGTGCAGCTACAACCCCCCGACTGAGGACCCTCGACTGCTGACAGACCAGAGCACATCCCAGCTGGTGTCTGTCCCATTTAGCTCCATGGCATGGCTTTGGGAGGGAGGGAAGTGATCTCTGCCTGGCCAGGCTTTAATCAGACCCTCCTGGGGGGAGCAGGGTAATCCCTCCTGGGAAAGCTGGCCAAGGGGGAACCACATCAGCACAAAGTGACCTGCCATCGGTCACCTTGGGTCACGTCTTCAATTAAACAGGGCTTTTTGCCTCTCACTTGTGTTTGCTTGGTTTGTTTGGTTTTTTTTTTTTTAAATGTGCTTTTGACACACTGATAAGCAGATGTTAATAGGGTAAAAGTAATCATGAGCAAGCACAAGCAGTCTACTAATACCCTACATGTCTCAGCACTGAGACCCAGCCAGAGTTGGGAAGCCAAAAAGAAACAAAAACCCGAAACAACAACAACAACAACAACAACAACCCCCAACAAACAAAACAATCTTTCTGCAAGTTTCGGTTCATTGAAATTCACCAGGTTTGAGCTCAGATCCTCCTTGAGCTTTTTCCCCTACAAAAGAACCAGCAAACCACTCTGTGCCTGTATTCCTGCCACTAAAACCTGCTGTTAATGGCAATTCACTCCAAGAGTTTCTAATGGTTTCTAATGGAGTAGTATTTGTGATTTCAATCTTGTCACCAGACACCAGGGCTGAAAGTCAACTCAGGTGCTTCTAGCTGGCCAAGATTATCCTGTACAACCTGCATTTAGGGTTCAGGTAATCAGATCATTATAATTTACAGTACAGGGATCAGGCTTGGGAGAACTGTCTGAAAGGATCTCATGTTGAACAGAGGCCAAAAAGTTAGCTCAGATCTAACAGAAAATCTTTTCTTATTCAGCTAGCATTCCCTTAAAACAGCAGGAGCAATTCATTAAGATTCTCCTTCTGCAGTGATGGGGGTGGCAATTTAAAAGTGGAATATCCAGAATTCAGTATCCTAAGTTTTTATCTGTGAACAGAGATATGTCACCAAATATATTTTCTTGTTCCCACCTCTACGAAATGTAGCCTATTGAAGTACACAGTGCTGCATTACTCACTGCTAGTGGAACTATATTAAGAGTGTGAAAGACATTCCTTTCATCTTCACCCAGGAAAATGTCTTGACTGAACTTCCTGAGTTTGTCTCTTCTTTGCCATATAGTTTTTTGTTGCACTTTCTAGTAATTGCAGGGCTGGAGCCAAACACTGCTGTCCTTTCTCAGCTCTATCCACTGGGCAAGGCAATAGGCACCTTGGCTACAGAAGGATTCACCAGGTCTCTGGGAATAATAAAGCCTGGTGAGAAGCCAACTGTCTGGGTTTGCAACGTGATATTAAGGTCCTTCTGGAGGAAGAAAACGAAAAACCCAAAGAAAACCAAGCAGACTCAAGGCCACAAAAGAAACTTTATGCTTAATATTAAAGACAAAGTTGACATGCAAAGCATTCAGCAACTGAAAAGTTATGGCTCTCAAAGCAACAGTAAACTAGGTGCTTCAAGACTATTAGGCACAAGGGAGTCGCAAAGTAAAATACAAAAGGTGATATTATCTCTCAGGCTGTCTTTCCTCAAAGGCAAAATACCCATTGACTCAGACAAGCACTGTGAGAAGAGTTGCCTGGACCTCTTCTCTGTGCTCCCCACCTTTCTGCTGGTCTGCACATACACACACAAGTATTTCACATGAAAAAGAGGCAATAGCCTAAAGAAGAGAAAAGTTCCAGACTTTGGTGTATCTGGCTCCCCAGCCCTCACTCGCCCACAATCTGTGCCAAAGTGATGATCTACATAAAGCTATTTGGAGTCTGCCAGGGTGCAGGAAAATGTTGCCTAACAGTAAAAGACATGTCTGCATCCACCTGAAGCACAGGAGGTGTCAGGGGTGCAGAGAGAGCCTTCCAGGATGGCCCTTGCTTTAAGATGATGATGATTTGGAGAACCTGCTCAACCCACTGCTCACTAAAGAAATGCAGACTGAGAGAAGGATTGAAGAAGTGGGTGCTGGCTGGTTCTCCTCTATTTCCTTGCTCACAGGGAAAAAAAAGAGGAAATGAAAGAGCTCAAGAAGTGGGGTTTGAGGGTTGAAAGGTAAATCTGAGCTGTTTAAACTGCTTAAGTCAAGTTAGGGCAGGGCAGGACACAACATGCATTTAGGAGATGACTTTGCTGGACTGTTGAAAGAGCAAAGTTGGATGCAGCTCATCTGTACCCCCTGCTAGAAGTGACATTTTGCCTCTGAGTCACAGATGACACTGTGCAAAGCACAATCAGTCTGTGCTGCAGCCAGGCCCCAACAGATGCAAAAGCAAACCAGACACCTTCCCCTCTCCAAGAGGAAAACTGCATGTATGAGGACCAGGGCAGGCAAGTGCTATGATTTTATGAGGCTGTCAGACCATCAGGAAAATATAGCTCTGCCTTAATTCTTCTTGACATGAGTACTAGATTGGATTTGGTTACATTCAGGCTTTTTTTTTTCTTCTTTTGTTTGTTTGATTCCAGTGAATTACATCAAGTGCTGATAGGAGTTGTGAATTTTTGTTTCAAGATGACTATGACTCTAACTGTTCAAGATGACTGTGACTGTAATTTTTAATGGTACAGGTCTCATATAGCCTCTATCCCAAAGGGATCAAGATCCCAAGAGATAAAACCCACCATGTGAGCAGAGGTAGACAAAATATACCCAGAGGGCCAGCATAGCACAGCTGCCTTGACACTCACCTCAGTGCCATATCTGCCATCCCTGGCCTCCACTGTTATCTTTCACAACACTGTATTTCCAAGCTAACCCCAGTTCTTCATAGTCCCTCTGACTTTTGGATCTCAAGGAACACGAACTCCTTCAATCTGTTAGTAGAAATAGCCACTGTGCAAGTTGGCTGTGTTGATCCACACCTGTACAGCACCAAACCACTAAATAACCCAAATCTGTATCTCCTTCCCACAGGAGCTCCAGTACCCACCAGAGATGCCTTAGCATGTCACTTTGCAACTGGCAACTATTGCTTGGGGACCCCATGGGTCAACAGGCAATGTGGAAGCATCATCAAAAGTGCTAAAAGCCAAACTTTTGCCTGCACCTGCAGCCTCATGGTTAGTGCCTGAAGTACCTATATCAGTGCTGATAGTTTTCAATTCCATTGCAACACTTTCCTCCCAAGAAGAACTGATGATCAGCATAGATCTTTGTGATGGATGCTGAAAGCCTTTCTTTGCCAAGCCTAGCCAAGCCCATGCTGCAGGACATGCTCCCTTACTCCAGACAAAAACAGCACTCAGGAGACACAGAAACAGCAAGGCAAGGAAAAGTATATCCATATCCTTTTCTTTGCATTGGAATATGGGTATTTTTACTAATATGGGGACAGAAATCAGACACCTATAAGGTCTAAGAAGCAACTCATCACTTGCATGGGACATAAGAACAGAGAAAGGGTAAAGAAAAAGAACTGGATGGCCACATGACCTGCATTCCTCCTTCAGCTCCCAGCAGTCCCCCAGAGCAGTCCTTGGGAGGTGCTGATTCACACAGAGGGCAGAGATCACCAAGGGTGAAAGAGGAACAGCCATTCACCGCTGACTTAAGGAAACTTCCCTACAGCTGCAAACGGGACCATTTGTTTAAAGCCCCTTTAACGCTGGTAGAGTTTAGTGCAACAGTGCCTGTTTGGAGACAAAGCCAAGCAGAGCTCTGTGCCTCTGGAAGATCACTGCTTCCAGGGCTCCTGCCTCAGGTACCCTGTCCAAAGGAGAGCTGGAAGGGCAGAATTCAAAGCGTTGATGAACAACTGGATGAATAGTGATGAGGAAGCAGCAAGAAATGCGTGCCAGCTGAAGAACTGCGGGAGGGGCTGATGGGGTGACAATGAACAGGTGAATGATGAGCAGCAGAGGGACTTCTGTGGATTTAGGAAAGGAGGAGTGAAAGGACAGTATGGGCGGGCATGAAATGATCCTCAGAGAGGAGACCTGAGGAGTGCTGTTAACAAGTAAAAAATGGGACAATTTAAGTGGTGTTTGGCAATGGCTAAGGAAAGCAGGAAAGGCATTAAACAGAGCCCCCTCCCCAGTTCCTGGCGAATGGCCACAGGACATCTCTCTGTGCCTATGGATTTGAAAGATAGCTGGAGAGCTGTGTCTTTTTATTTCTTCCACACCAAGGGGGAAACCAGGGAGGGCTGCACAGGGAGATAATGTGAAGCAAAGGGAACCCTCACAGACTTTGCCTACCTTCTGCAACAGGAGAGAGCCTGAATACTTAGTCACAATGGAGTACAGCTCCCCACCAAAGGCATCTGCCCAGGACTTCACCCTGAAAAGACAAAAGAAAAACAAAAATCAATGTTAATAATTCAAAGTCTGCACAACTGCTTACTTCTTCAGACAGAGAAAACTTCCCCTTCCCAGGTATGGCCCCTGCTGTATTTCTCTAAGCTACTATAACACTGTGTGTGTCCCAGACTGCTAGCCAGACAAGCAGTAACACAGGACACAAGCTCTGCTTTTGGACATTCTGCCCAGAACATTGCTCAGCAAGGAGGAACATTGAGTTCTGCTGGTCTTGATCACTATGTTTTGAGTTGAATTCATCTCACCTAACTTTAGAGGTAGAAATTTCATCCTAGGTATTATCTGTTTTCCCACTATTGCTAGCAAAGTGAAATAATTAGCTTTCTGCAGACACCTATTTGTCTTCCCTGACAGGGCCTGGGGTGATGGGCTAGACACCCAGTGTCAAGACTGCTGAAGAGAAATAAGTGTCAGACCTGGAAGAAGCTATCAAGATTCACTCCTTGGATTCAGTTCCTGCAGCAGTGCAGGACAGAGACTAACGAGCCAGATGAATTCACTGCTCTCAGTGGTGATAATACTGCTTGATAATGCCACAGGAGATTATGCACCTCGTCATTGTAAAACACTACTCACATTTGTGCCATCCTGTAAATAATTGAGGATAGCAATACCACATGGAGAACATAAGGATGTTGAAGAGCAGCCTGAACACCAAGCCATCCAAATCAAAATAGATGGCTCTCATAATTGACAGAGCACTTCATCAGAAATCTGTTACATGATCCACATTAGGCAATTCCACCTACATGCAGTTCCTTCAACAAGGATTCACTTAAGAGAGATGTTTTTAATGCAGTGTGGCCTTCTCCACTTACCAGAAAACACTACTTATTTATAGTGTGCAGAGTCTTCCAGGAGGTTTCTTTGAGTTCCAGGCAGACTTTAACCCCAGGGCCTGATGTCCCAGTGCATTGCACCACAAATAATGCACCAACATGGAGATGAGCTCTGGGAGTAAAGCCAGCATAGCCATGGTAGAATAATCACAACATCTAACTCTAGCCTAGGAAAGCCTCTTTAGACTCCCCTCTTGCAAATGGACACAGAGGCAGCTCTAGGCAATGATTTGGAACACACACAGGGTTTCTGCTCTGCACCCCTCTCCACTGCCTATAAAAAAAGCATGAGAGAGTGGGTGTCTTTTTAAATCACTCCTTAATTGGCAATGAGACATTCATATTTAACCACTGAGTGTGAAATAGCACCAGCTGAAGTAAATTTTTTTTTTTTGCATTGTGCTCTGCATCTTATTTTGAGAGCCACAGCTTTTATCTCATCATGTCATCCTTGAAGAAAAAAGAATACAAGTATTTTCTAGGAGACCAGGATTTATTGGGCCATAAGAGAGTTATTTTAGCAAGACTAGAATAAAAGAGGAAACCAGAAATAGGGATCCCATGGGATGATTTCTTGTTTGTTGTAGTGGTGACTAACACATTCCCTTAGACATGAGGATCTCTGGATCAACATCTAACTTGATGCCCATCTGCTGCTGCTGGCTTTAAAAGCTTTATGTATGAGATGTTTTGTGCTGATATTAATATTCTCCAGTCTCCTTACATTTTACTGTAGAAAGAGAGAACATAAACATGAAGCTTGGGATAGGAATTTTGGCAGGGATGTTTATTTTTACCCCATTTGCCTTAAAAAAAATTAAAAAAGGTGCACTTGATCTTGGTCTTTCTGGTTTGTGTCATGTCTGTGGCCGTGTGTGTGCCCCTATTCCTTCCAACCTTCATCATTTTTCAACTCAGCAGGGTGGAAGAGTCTGTGGTGCTAATTTCTGATTAGTGGGTGCAGCTGAGCATCTTCTTGAAAGTTCTTGAAACTTCCAGTAACAGCAGAACTCGAATAAGAAGGTCAAGCTTTGTGTAATTTTGGGATTTGTACATGGATGTTCTATATGTTGGGTGGATCCCCACCGTGGGAGGGCTCTCCCAGCCACTTCTGAGCCACTACTCTGGCTGAGGGGCTGATATTTCTGCAGGTCTTGAAGCAGAGGAGGAAGGAGGTGCAAAGGCAGGAGGACCAAAAAGAGGGCCAGAGACCATTAGTGTTGGAGGGCTGGTTGGAAAATGAGGGAGCACAGAGGAATTAGAGGAACAAAGGGTCAGAATCCCTGTGTTACAGGTCTGAAGTTTGGGTAAGTAAAAATATCTGGGGGCATTTCATGCTTATTTGCCAGGGAAATCTGCAACCTTAGAGTACTGGGGAATTAAGGGCAGCCTGTTGAACTTAAATAGGTTTCCTCAATTTTTTGATAAATGAGAGAAAAGGTCAGCCTAAAATCCATCAGGTTGCAGAGCAATGTCATCTAAGGCTGCTGGCTCCATCAACTCAGGAACAGATGTATAAAGGCAATGGGGGCAGCCTAAAGAGGCCATAGCAGGTTGATCTTTACCTCTCCCAGTGTTTCCATTAGGCCAAGAAGCCAGCCCCAAACCCTCACCATCCTCAGAGCTGCGAGCACTCCTGCCATGCCCTGGCCAGTGGACAAGCAGAGCTGTGCCCAGGAGGAGAGAAGATGTGGTTTCTGTGCTGAACTTGCACCTCAGAAGCATCACTGGTAACTGAGCAGATTTTTGCATTGCTGGGGTTAAAGCTGAGTGAGCTTTGCAAAGATGGGAGTAAGCTGGCGATGCAGCAAAGGCAGACCTCTGGCCAACGTGTTTCTCTACTGAAATTTCATTTGAAAAGGGCGACTTTTGTGTTTTAGTAAAATTCATGAGTGGATTTGAAACACCAGGGATTAATTCAGTTGTTGGTCTAGTTTTAGTACTAGGGGAGAAAAGCTCTTTTTCTATTGTTTATTCTTCATTCTTGTACATGAATAAGTTCCAAATTGGGCAAAGTGACGTAAATCTTTTTCTCAGTAGTAAAGGGCTATCACATTATAACTAAACACATCAGAAAAGGATTTGGTTAGAGATTGCCTGCCTGTAATCCCTGCACTTGTATTCAGTGGCATAAACAGCAGAATGGACAGACTGGCTTCTTAATGCCACAGGTTTCAATGCCAAAAGGTATTTCCATGCAGTATTTATCCTGGGCATGGAAAGTCAATTTGCATAGTTTGAAGTTATCAGAAGTTGGATTTTATTCTGCATAACCTCTGTGTCCTTTTTGTGAAACCCAAATCAGAAGCACTTTGCTGAGGAAGGGCTTGATAGTGCAGCCAAAAATAAAATTGGTAGCAAAGCTTCTTGAGAGCCTCTTGGATAACGTCAGTGCAGCACTTGGTAATTCCATGGGCTGTATTGGTGGGCACACATGGAAGGGTCTTATTGGCAGTTTTCAAATAAAATATGTTTTCCTAAACTCAGGGAAGGGCTTGAGCTGACTTGTCGGTTTATTGGACATATCTCCTTCTGAAACTGGATGGCAGTGTTGTCTCCTCTGCAGAGCAGCCCACTGTCCTGCACCAACAGGCCTATCCCAGTGCCTGAGAAGCTGCCCCACAACTACTTTTACCAATCGCGGTGCTGACATTTTTAATCCTTAAAGGATTTAACTTGTCTAAATCAGCTTAACAAGGTGAAGTTTTTATAAACTGGGGCTGCTGAGAGCTGTTAGGCTCCTGGGGGGCTGCCAGGGCTGTGTTGCTGGCAGGGACGATGCCAGAGGAGCTGCTTGTCACACCAACATCTCCGCAGGCGTGGGTGCCATGCAAAGCCACATCCCAAAAGGTGCATCAAGGTTCCCTGCATGTGCATTAGCACCAGGACCCAGATGCAGTGCATGCCCAAAACGTGTCTGTGTATGCTCTGCATTGCAGTGCAGCTGTTCTTTCCCTTGCTCCAGAGCTCTGGAAAGTGCTATTAGGCCCTTTGTAGTGAGGTGGAGCAGGAACAAGCAAGCAGTGCCATGGCCCCTTCCCTCTATTGAGCCTCCTCTCACTGCCATCCCCTGACACCCACACACGTGGGTATGTGTGTATTACCCAGGCTGTGTTTGTGTGCACGAAGGCTCTTCTCAGCCAGCAGTGTTCCAGGCCAATGTCAGGGATCAGAGCTTCGGGGCTGCAAACCTTGCCCTGAACGATCTGCATCTCGTGTGTGATGAAGAGATGCATCTTCACTCAAAACACCCTGTGTGTCCCCTCCCACAGCCAGATCCCGGCTAGTGCTGCGCATCCCTTGGGTTTCCCTGCCATACTGGAAACCAGCAGTGTCTACTGAAACCACTCTGCTAAACTGGGAGCCGCCAAACTGGGACCACTCGTGTCCGCCTTCATGGTTGGATCTCCCCAAGTCGCGGCGGTGGCGGGGTTTTACAAACGCGCCTTTACGCTGGTTCTGCCTTCTGCCGCCTAGTGCATTAAGCAGAGCATTAATAGATGTCAAAGTGCTTAACTAAAGCAGATGAGCATCACTTCTATGCTTGACGAACGGGGGGAAAGCGGTATCGCACCCCACGCTAGAGCCGGGACCTGAATTGGGGCTCCCGTGTGTGTGCGGGGTGTCTCCTGGCACACCAGGTACCCCAGCGCCCGCAGCCCCGTGTCCCCCCGACGGAGCCCGCACCGCAGCGCCCGCCGCTCCACGGACACGCTCCCACCCGCCTGCCCTGCCCACGGCACGAGAGCCACGCAGACACGGGCAGGAACACTTACGTCTCCAGCGGGATCTTCGTCTGGGCACCGGCGGGGCGCAGGAGGCAGAAGAGGCAGAGCATCGTGCACGGGACGGCGCCGCGCCCCATCCTCCGCGCCCCGGCCATCAGCGCGGGCAGCGGCCGGCGGGCTGCGGGGGCTCCGTGCCCTTGGGGCTGCCCCCCGCCATCCTGCCGGGATGGGGGCCCTGCTGCGGTGGGGTCGGGGTGGGCTCTGCTGCCGTCGGGGGTGTCCGGGGTGTCCGGGCAGCCCGGCGGCAGCGCGGGGGATGCGCTCCCACGGGTGCGGGGGATGCGCTCCCACGGGCGCGGGGGATGCGGACCCAAAGGTGCGGGGAATGCGCTCCCACGGGTGCGGGGGATGCGCTCCCCCAGGTGCGGGGGATGCTCACCCACGGGTGCGGGGGATGCTCTCCCACGGGTGCGGGGGATGCGGACCCAAAGGTGCGGGGAATGCGCTCCCACGGGTGCGGGGGAT
>JAWWEE010000040.1:67877245-67951184 GCA_035221455.1 Xenops minutus
GGGGGATGCGCTCCCCCGGGGGCGGGGGATGCGCTCCCACGGATGCGGGGGATGCGCTCCCACGGGTGCGGGGGATGCGCTCCCACGGGTGCGGGGGATGCGCTCCCACGGGTGCGGGGGATGCTCACCCACAGGTGCGGGGGATGCGCTCCCCCGGGCGCGGGGGATGCTCACCCACGGGCGCGGGGGATGCGCTCCCACGGGTGCGGTGCGTGTCCGTGTCCCTGCCCCGAGCAGCGGCCGCGCCGGCAGCCGCAGTGCCTGCGTAATCCCCTGCCAGCCCCTTAATCCCCTCGCCAAGCAGCAGCAGCAGCAGCCACAGATTTAGGGAAGTGGAGTGGGATAAAATCACCCGGGATTACTCTGATTCCTGAAGACGGGTCTTGGCTTCTCCGGCCGGAGGTCAGGCAGTGCCTGCTTTAAAGGGGTCTCATCCACACCCTGAGCACCTCTGCCTGAGCTTTGATCCCTGCCTGACGCTGTAGGATGCTGGCAGGTCCCTTCGGCAGGTTGCCCCAGCACTGCCTCCTCCCCAGTGGGTAGCTGGGATTGGCACTGGGAGGGTGGGGGCAATGGTGGGGTCTTGCAGGTACCAGGAGCTTCGTGCCAGCCACTGCTTGTGCCGAGGTTTGCACAGGTCAGACGAGGCCAGGCCGAGCTGATGCCTTGGCAGCATCCACTGCAGGTCCAATTGCCCTCCAAGACAGGAGTGGGAATCTCACATCAAGGGGGAAGAGTAGTGGGGAACAAAAGCGGTGGGAAAGAAAGGACTCTGCCAGTTTTAACTGATCACCTCCTAATGTGAATGATTATTTATTAATAGTCAGGCCCTTCCGTTTGGGCAACATTCAATTGAGATTGCCATCCCATCATCTGTGTCTGGAGACCAATGAATCAAAGAAGCCCAATGGCTGATCTTGATGGATAGCAGGAAGTAGCAAACTGCATGCTCGGATGAGGGACACGCTATTGAAGCTCATTATCATCATGAGGAGTATGAATTATAAATAACTACAGAGATGGCAGCAGCAAGATTATAAATTACTACAACAACCTGTTGAACAGCTTGACTCTATTGCTGTGAATTAAGCCATTTATTAGAGTATCTTCCAATCATCTTTTGCACCTTTAAAAATGGCTTATTTAATATAAAATGCAAAGCTATGCTATGTTGTTAGGTTTCTCACAAGGATGTGGAGGGGGAAGATGACTGACAAAACACTGAAGTAAAATTAAGGCATGTACTATAGATGTGCTATTGAGTGCAGCACTGGTGCCTGTTCTGGTTTAACCCCACCTGGCAACTGAGCCTCACACAGCTCCTTGCTCACTCCACCCTGGTGGGATGGGGGAGAGAATCAGAAGACTAAAAGGGGCAACTCATGGGTTGAGATAAGGACAGTTTAATAAGCAAAGCAGAAAAAAAAAAGGGAAGTCGTTCATCACTTCCCATGGGGCAGGCAGGTGTTCAGCCATCTCCAGGACAACAGGGTTTGGGAAGACAAACACTATCACTCCAAATGTCTTCCCCTTCCTCCTTCTTCCCCCAGCTCTCTCTGCTCAGCAAGGTGCCATACGGTGTGGGATAGCCCTGTGGTCAGCTGGGGTCTGTGATCCTGGCTGTGTCCCACCCCCACCAGCATCTTGAGCATCCCCAGCCCACTCACTGGGGTGGGCTGAGGAGCAGAAAAGGCCTGACTCTGTGCTTGCACTGCTCAGCAGTAACCAAAACAGCCCTGAGTTATCAACACTGTTTCTGGCACAAATCCAAACCTCAGCCCCATAACAGCTAATATAAAGAAAATTATCCCAGCCAAAGCCAGCACAGATGCACTTCGAATGGCATAATAGAAGTGACAGAAAATACAGAAAGGGAATAAAGCCACAAAACATGAAACAGAGGTTAAATTGTATGATAAAGAGCTGAAAGCCCGTGGTGAGCAGTTAAGTAATTACAGGAATAACTCACCCAAGGATAGGATGATTTTGTCATTTATTACAATCTTTACTCCAGACTGAGTGTCTTTTGAAAGTTACAATCTTCTTCAGGCAGAACTTGTGGGCCTGAAGGGCAGAAATTTTGGAATGATGTTCTTAAGTCTGTGCAAAGGGCTACAGGAGAAGATTGAAATGGTTGTCTCTGACCTTAAAATCTACAAAAAGTCAGTTTCCACACACACAAACTCTCCAGAGACAGTGCCTTCAGCATGCCACATGTGTGCACAGCAGTTGCATCGTCAGCTCCAGAAGGCAGAGCAAATCTGGATCTTAGTGATGCACTTCTCAAATTGCCCCAAAAAGGAGTATACACATTCCCACGTTGTCCTGGGGGTGAAAGCAGGACAGAGAAATGTATTTCCTCCCAGAAATTCTCATTGTGTCCCCCATGGAAACAAAAGGAGCTGATTAAAATGAGGGGTAGCATCCTGGCTGGCAGGCTTCCCTGTCTGGATACTTCAGGGAAGAGATGATAAAAATTCACGTTCTGAAAAAAATCTGAAATGAGATCTGAAAGCAGGAGCATCAACATTTTAGATAGCATTTTCTTTCCACTTTGCAAGGAGCCATATAAATAGCCATTGTGAGTGATTTCTTCAGATCTTTTCACTAACCCTCCCAGCCACAGTGTGCTATTTGCAGCTGGGACCAAGTTTAATCCAGATGGGTTCTGGCAAGAGCCCTTGTCTGGGTGTGTTTGGAAACCCCTGAAACATTGATAGAAAAGGCAATGAGACACAGGGACATGCTGAACTGGGAGATCTAAATCCCTTTATTTGGATTTATCTCATTTACTGGATATATCTCACTTAACCCCTTAATGATCTAAAATTGCAAGGAAGTAAGATTTGAAGATTAAATGAAAATAGCACTGAAAACTGAAAACCCCAGGTGCCTGGAGGGCCCTTAATGGGATTAGTGTGCAGAGTTACTTCTGCAGAGCTCAGCCACCACAGCATGTAAGCACAGTTGGAGCACGGGAAGGAGATAAACAACAGCAGGGTCTGACTGGGGAAAAAAGAAAATTAATCCTGTGAGAAAGAATGAAAGCAAATATATTACAAGGAATGGGAGTTTAAGGCTGCAAGAGATATGAGGTGAACAAGTACAGCAGTTTAGAGATATATTTGCAAAAACCACAAGGCAAGTAAAACGCCAGTGTGATTTTGTGATGTATTCACAGGCACAAGGAAAATTTACCAACTCTGTTCTTTTCTGGTTTGACCAGAACCCGAGTTCAGTCTGGATTATCACGTTATGAGAAGATACTAGGAAATGTTCAGACTAGCAAACAAACAAACATCACCAAAACACTGGTTAAGAAGTGTAGCCTTACAGTGAGATAAATACAAGGAGAATGGGGCAAAGTGAAGAAAGAGGCTGAGCATGATGGAGTCACAGAATAGAATCATAGAATAATTAAGGTTGGAAAAGACCTTCAAGATCATACAGCCCAGCCATTAACCTACACTGCCAGGTCAACCACTAAACCATGTCCCTAAGCACCACATCGACAGGTCTTTTAAATAGCTCTGAGAAAGCTGATTAGAAAGATGCCAGGCACGGCACAGCCTCTTGGGGCAACCTCCCTCCATGCACTACTTGTCAATAAGGCACATTTCGTAGCAGCCAAGTGTCCCTTTGTTGGAAAGACAGCTGGAACAGGGGATATGGCAACAACCTTGAACACAGCAAAGAGATCATGCAGCTGCATGGAGATGAAGAGCAGATGGGACAGTGTCTCAGCCTCCTCAGGCACCAAGCTCATTGTGATGCTCCTGTTGTAGCCAGGAGATTTATTGGGCTGGAGCTGGTCACCAGAGACATTGCTTCCCGTGGCATCCCTAATAATGCTCTCCCAGATGGCCCATGCAGTGAGGCAGGGCTGCTCCCACCTATTTTCTGGGTGTTCTGGAGCAGCATCTCAGGGCTCACATGGAGCAAACACCAGGGTCCTTTTTGCCCCACAGATATCAGGACTCAGGAAGAGGTTGCAGGAGATCAGCACTGATTTATCTTTCATTCTGGGGACATTGGGATCTTGCTGTGTGCCTGCCACCACTGCATACCTCAAAGCAAGTCTTTGCTCCATCATGTTCCTCAACTTAAAACATCTGGGAAATGATCACTTAATAAGAATAATTGGCTTTGATTTTGAATAACTTAAAACAAGGCATGATGGGAATAAACTATGCCATCTTGTTCACAGCAGATGAATTTATCTGAGATCATAATCTTGTGCCTCTCATTATCTCTTGACAGGGCTCCTTAGATGAGCATCTGGGTACCAAAGCCCCTTTCTATCCTGGTCAAACATTCTGCTTATGAAAGTGCTCTCTCACCAATGTTTGAGCTTGTGTCCTGTTGAGGAGATATGAGGACAATGTTTCTGGCTTGTCTGAGTAGGTTTAACCATTTCTCCATGTGGTTTGGAAAGCAGGTATGTGGTGTTTTGCCAATACCAGAGAATCCAATTTCCCTGTCCCAGAAGCTGCCAGGAGGAGGGTGCCCTTGCCAGAAGCAGTGATGGAAAAGTGATTTTAGTCATGGTTTTATTGTCTGGTCATGCAAACCTCTTCTGCTCAGGTTTCAGTGCTTGGAGAGTGAGCACTCTGAAGCTGAGTTTGCAGAGGAGTGGATCTGATAACTGAGTGGGGATGAGGATGGAGGTGCTTCTGCACCAGTGCTGGTGCTGCAGGCAGAACCCAGGCTGGGGTCTGGGGGCTGAGGAGGGACCCCTGCAACTGAGATCTGCCCTCCCACCCTGCTTGCTCACATGAGGACCTGTATAATCCCAGCTGCCCTCTGGGAAGCTGCAGTTAAATAGGGAGATGCTGTCTGGTCTAGGATGCTGTTGGCCACATGACTGGCAGCACCTGGGAGCTGGGATGTTTGGGGTGGTGACACCTGAAAGATCTTCATCCCCAGCTGGTGCTGGGTGAGCACAGCCTCTTTGAGTGCCCCTTTTTCACTGCAGCTCTCGTGGGAAAATACCCCCCGCACTCCCAGGTGTGTTTTGGGTTAAATTAGCTGCTTTTAACACTTTGCAGGTGCAGGTGAAATGCTTGATACAGTCTGCAGCTGAGCATGGAAAGGTTCTTCTGCCATTGGAGTCTGGGCTGATGAGTGCCAATGGTCACAAGGAGACCCTGATATGAGTCCACAGAGAAGGCACACAGCAGCCCATTTGCCATGGGAATGCCCCCAATACCTGCATACCTGACAACTCACTGGAACATCTGTAGAGCAGCACAGTCACCCCTAGGGTAACAGAGAGGTTGTACAGGGGAATATACAGGTGCCTTGACTGGCATGTAGGCAGGTATTACACCACTGCCTTCACTTGAGGCTGTCCCAGGGGCAGTGAATAATGGATGAGTGTCTGGCCTGCAGAGCACCACGAGGTGTCAGCAGGATGACTTGGACCCCACACGTGTCCTTCTATTCCCCACATTCCCTGTGTGTGCTCAGCAGATATCTGCTGCAGACCGTTCATGTGCAAGCCACATGCTCTCCCTGTAGTTTATAGAAGCAGCCTCATAGGTGTCATGTTAATTAATGCCTTCAGCTGCTTACTTTGCCTTTTTTCCTTTCCATTTTTTTTTCCACAGCTTCGCTCTAAATTTAGACTTGTTTAAATACTCCAAGATGAAATGAGCTTTTTCTTTTTTTTTCAAATTTGTTTTTGCTAGCAGCATTTTAAACCCTCATCAGACACAGTGCTCTGAGCAGCAGAAAATTCGGGGCACAGAGGGAGACACCAAGGGAGAGCAGAATGCACAGGAAACAAAAAGCACTGAAGCACCTTTCCACCACCTCTGAAGCCATGACAAGAGAAAGAAGAACGAATTAAAAATAAAAAAAAAGGAAAGGAAAAGTAAGCAAGAGCAGATACTCTGTTTGGGGAGAACTGTGAGCAGAATCAGCTTTCCTGGGTGCTGCCATGAAAGCACCCAGAGTGAAAGTCATCCTTAACTCTCCACTACCAAAGGGCTAAACTTAATTTTTTCTATTTTAAGTCCACCTGCAAGAACCTGATTAAGAGGAAGGGAAACCCCATTTTAAAGAGATTAAAGCATTTTGTGATAAACTGGCTGCACTAAAACAGTTTTTTGGTTTTTTGGGGGAGGAGGCTTTGCTTTGTGGGGAGTCCCAGGAACTGTGGTGCATCAAGTGACTAAATAAATTATACCACTTCTTTTGTTAATCTATACAAAGGAAAGAACTTTGACTCAGGGCACATCTAGCACCATCATCTATGTTGCCAAACCCTTCATATTAATTGTGTGATTCAGGGAACAGGCTGCAGATACCTTCTTCTCTCTACTCAGAGTGTAAGGACTAGGATTTTGCAGGGTTGTCAGGATAGAGGTATTTGGGCCAAATTAGAGTTGCTCCAACCTGGCTGGGCTAGAAAGAAGGAGGGTCCCTCCTGCTGTGTGTTCCCCTATCAGGGTCAGCAGATGTGGGGGGTGCAGAGATGAGTTACCTGCCTTTGGGTCTGAAGTTACTGCCTCCCCTATTTGCTGAAATCCTGATAAGGATTTATTAGGTAATGGCTAATGGGTATTTTGGAAATACAGGGTGCTCTTTAATTCTCTGAGCTCTTGCAGAGGGAGACAGCAGAGCCTCCAGGGCCAAGGACCCTCTTCTAACTTGGCAAGTGACCTACAGGGGCAAAGCAACAAATTTCCCTGCCCTCCCCTGACTTATTTGGATCACACTGTCAATTTGCACGGGGTGGGACTGAGCCCACAGCGTGGTTTTCCCTGTTCCCTGGCCATAGGGGTGGATCAGGCAGCCAGCAGAGCTGGGCTGCAGCATTCTGCAGCCCTGTCTGTAGTGATCCAGGCGTTGAACATCTGCCTGTCAAGAGAAATGGCATCAATACGGGTGAGCTGACTATCCCCAGTGTGGTGTCTGTGGGCTCTGTGTCTGTGGGTTTGCATGGCACGTACAGCAGTCATGCCTGATCCCTGGGGAAGCTGCTGCATGCTCCCAGAGCATAAATAAAGGGCAATCTCTAGGCAGAAAGACTTTTTCTGTTTGTTTGTTTGTTTGTTGTTGTTTTTTTTTTAATCTTTCAAAGGTGTCCTGTTAATTTTATTTGATTTGTTGCTGATAACAACCTAGTGTTCAGGCAAGAGCTATTGTAGAAATGCGTATTGGAATTTCTGGAATATTCAGGACTCAATTAAAAATCTTAAAAGTCTTATTTTTTTCCCCTTCCTTTTGATTTCACAGAAGGGAGCAGCTTTGCCAAAATTCTAGGTCAGAAATTATAGCGTTTCACGCTCTTCTCCTTTGAAAACAGAACTACTTTTTTTCCCCACAAAAATCAGAGGCGATCAGTTTCAGCATGATTAAAGATAAAAGCTGGGCTTTGGATACATTTTACCACACATTGATGTAGGTGTAGATAAAAACAGTCCATTCTTTCATGAATATTAATGAAAACGTGTTTTGTGATTTTAGGCAACCATCAATTGTTATTAAGAATACCCTGGCAGGTTTGAAGGCGAGGTGGGGGAAGGCTCCAAAAGGCTTTCCACATCCAATTAACACCATTTTGCAGCTTGTGTTTTGCTCCAGAATTGCTCTGTACCCAATGTGAAAGGTCCTTCCCTGACCTCCAGCTGCTCAAGGGCTGAGGGTGATGGTGCTCACCCAGCCAAGCATGGCAGAGCCCGCACTGCCTCCTCTTAAACTCTTTTAACCTCTGGTCACAATTCAAGTCACTTCCCGTCACCCTAAATTGCCACCGAGCCCGTAATTAGCTCAGTCACCTGCCAACTTTCATAACACGCGCTCATTCTTCCTCCCTTCACCATCTGACAGCATCTCACTCGGAGAGCAGCTTTCAAACAGATTTCCCCTCCACCCCAGGGCTTTCTGCACTGTGAGCCTGCCCTGAAAGGATGAAGATACAAATCACGTTGTGCCCAGGAGGATCATTAAATGCCTTCTTTGATTTCCTTCAAGGAGCACAAATGAGCTGAGGAAGCAATCCGGTGCGTTTTGTGCTGGTGTTTTTGGTTGATGTTTTTTAACTCCCGTTGGAATGGGATGGCAGAGCCAGTAGCTCCCTGTGGAGGGTGAGGTCTCTCCAGGTTACAGCCACTCCTCCCAGCATGGGTGCTGGCTGAGGAGAATAACCCCTGCAGGAAAGAGTGTCTCTCAAGGATTTAGCCTGGTCTGGGTACATATGTTTTGAGAGCAAATAATCTCTCTCATACCACTGGAATGTGTAACATTGTGCAAAGTAGATGTCTGAAAAAATCAGTTTCTAGCAGCGTCGCTACTTCTGCTTCCTCCTGCTGTTGTCAGCATCTGGGCAGCACGTGGGACAGGCAGTGCAGACACAGGGACAGCTCAGCAAACCATTTGCTTGGCTTAGGGACAGAGTGGTCTGCAGCATGGCTGAGATAAAACTAAGAATTGCGTTCCCTGCCCATGATGAAAAGTGGAATTCAGGATGACGAGAGGTATAGATAAATATATATTTAATAAATATAAAACTTAAATATAAAATTTTAATAACATAAATAAACATGTATAAAATTTATATTGTAAGAAAAAAAAATTAAGTTCCAAGTTGTGATGTCTGCCTAAAATCATCTGCCATTTGCTAAAGCAGCACTGCAACTCCTGCCTTCTGGTTAGTGCAGCATCGAGGCTGAAGTTAACATCTTTCTGAGCCAGAGGCTCCTGAAGTTTCAGACAGAAGCCAAACAGTTGTGCCCTGAGGGATTCCTTCACAGGAAATCTGATGTGCATAAAGTAGGCAGAGTGGCGCTGAAATCTCATTAGTGATGGTTGCTTGCTGCAGCTCTGACCTTAGCTTAATTCGTTCAAGTGATGCTGGAGTTAATTGGCATTCTCAGTTTGGAGTGATTCCCTTTTATAGCTGTGGTTTAAACCTAGATCTACTCTGCTTGCCAGGCCTGTAATTCCTGCAGAAAGGAAAAGCATTACCTGGCTCTTCTTGTGCTCTAATGTGCAGTGTCACACTTTGACAGCCACTCTTTTATGGCTTTGTGGGGGCCAAAATGTCCTAGCAGGCAGCAATGCATGTTTGTGACCCTGGTGGAGCACTTCTGAACACTTAAAACAGCCATTATATCTCAATGTCTTTGTCCATTTTCAAAGCATGTTGTAAGATTTGAAGACCACATCTGAGAGACCACGATGGGTGGAGTCAGCAAAGCTGCTCCAGCAGTGCCAACCTTGGAGTGCTGGCAAATGCTGGTTGGAAGGGGCAGGTCCCCAAGGTGGCCCTCACAGGGTATGTGAGAGCTGCACCCAGCTGGGAGAGAGGGATGGCAGCCCCTGCCAGCATGGGCAATCCATGGTGCTGCTGCTGGTGGTGTGTCTCAGGAGAGCCCTGGGCACATGTAGGTGACATTTCCATTGCAGGCCACGTCAGGTGTCTGGGACTCGGTGGCTGTGACTTGGTGGCTCTGCCATGGGACCTGCCTTTGTAGCATTAGTGGTGTACACAGCATAATTTATGTCACACTCAGGCTTCCCCCTGCACTTTCCAGCTGTATAAGACTCTACCAGCCTCTGAGTGTCACCCACCCTGGTGGAGCCCAGTGCTGGAGAAAAACCATGACCAAAGACAGCAGCTGGGTTTTACAGCATATGTTGTTATGCAGCCTTTAGGTTATGTTGGCACAGGGTCAGCCACCTCTGCCAGGACTCTCCACCCACTCTCCTGCTCCAGCAAAGCCCCCTTACTCAATGTGCACCTCCACCTTGCAAGCTCCAGCTCATTTCAGAGGTGAATTCCTGAGACTGGTTGTTGTTCTCTGTGGTTGCTCCTAATACCTGTTTTCCCATCTACCAACAGCTGTTTTTTCCTCATCTACCCAGGCAGAAACAGCAACTGGAGAGGTTATTCACTTCCAAAGGATGGTCTCCAGCAGCAAAGGGCAGGCTGGTGTTCTTTCCCATCTCACTGACAGGAACATCTATTGAGGGTGATTAGGAGAGGAGCTCACTGCCTTCAGTCCCCCAAAAAGGCTGGGAGGAATCCATCAGGCTTTCAAATTCCACATGCAGCTGGTATTACTCGGGCTAAAAGATTAAGAGAAATTAACACATCTAGTAGGGAATAAGATGGAAGAGAGAAGATCGAGGTAACTAGAACTCCTCAGGACTGATTGCTTAGGAGGGCTAGGAAATCTGACAGGCTAGAACAGCCATGGAGCCCTTTTCCTGCTTTTTGGCAGAGAGATTAGCTGGATTTAGTACGCTGCTGCACATGTTAACCAAGTAGAAAATTGTTTTTAGCTCTAGAAAATTGCGAGTTGGACATATGGCAGTTCAGGGCCAAGAAGTTGCAGAAACAAATGCAGATAATATGCTTGAGAGCACACAGAGAGCTCAACCCCTGAACAGGGGCTTTGTGGAGACAAGGTGAGAAGATCCTGTGTTCAGGAGGGAGGAAGATGTTTTACCATCCACGCCCTGAGCTTTCCCTGGTGCATGAAGACTGGGGTGGCAAAGGACGAGGGCAGAAACAGATCTCAGTGCTCAGTAGTCCACCCTATTCCGGCAAACCCATGTTTGTGGGGAAGTAGCTAACACATGGGAGGCTTTTTCCTTTTCCTCTCCCACTGAAAATGGACTTTTTGTTAATTCTGGTCTTTTCTGAAATACCAGTAGCAGTTGCTCACCTCTGGACAGACCATCAATAAACCTTTAAGGCTGCCATTAGGCCACTGCAGTCACCTGGCAAGAGAAAAACCTTTCTAAGGAGGAAGTGCAACAGCAGCTTTGTCAGCAGCACATCACAAATTACATCAGAGACTCTGAGCAAAGAGCCGAGGGAAGAGCAGACCTTAATGGGACAGGAAGGATAATGGGAGACTTGCACCAACTGGCCTCTTTAGTGTAATCTTTATTACACAGCTGGAGAGAGGACATTGTGGAGCAACAGTAATTTATTTTTTGATCAATACAGGAATTGCATATGAAAGTGCTCTCTGTCTGCTGCTCATTCCCGCTGGCTTTGTTCATTTGCCTGGCCTGCAGCAGGCACAGGGCACACCAGGCTGCCCCGTGCCAGCCGTGGGGATGCTGCAGAGCAAGGCAGAGGGGAAGGGATTCCTGCTGGGGGACATAGCACCTGCAAAGGGCAAAAAAGGTAATATCAGAAATCCTGCATTTGGCAGGAGTCATTTTTGGTTGCTAGGCTGCTGCCTAGCTGCTTGCCTGTATCTGTTCCTTGCTTTATCCAGTTTTCGCTGCCTACACAACACGCTGATCTCTGATGAAATGCTGCACCTGGGAAAAGGCAGTTTGGGCTGGACTGAGGGATTTCTCAGCTGGCTGCAAACAAAAATGAAGTGATGGAGAAAGGAGTGAAGCCCCAGTGAGGCGTGACTGAGCATCAGTCTCTGCCTTTGCCTCTTGACTTCTTCTGTGACCTCTGTAAATCCATTATCAAACCACTCTTTGTGTCCATTTTAAATGGAGACAGTATTTCCTTTGCTCTGCTTTGCATGGGTAATGTGTATAAAAGGCACTTCTAGATACTTTGTGTGTATCTAGCTATTTGTGTAAATGCACTATTAGAGCAATGTTGAAGACACAGGAAATATATATAAGAAACCGAAATCCTTTAAAATCACATAAGAGTTCTCATCCAAGAATGTTTTAGTGGGTTATGAAATCACTTCTTTGGAAAAAAAGAGCAGATCACTTTGGGTTAAATAGCAACCTGAGTTGATATCTTTCTGTTCTGTACCTGAAGCTGCCCATGTTCCCCATCCCACCATCTGTCTGCTCAGACCTGCCCCCACAGCACCCGTGTAATGAAGCAGGTTGTTAGCGTGTGACAAGAAGAGTCCCTGACTTTTTTCTTTCTGTCACCTCCTAAATTGGTATTTTATTTCCAAGATCTTCCCATCTTATAAGCTGGTTTCTTCAAGGTGCACACAGCAGCATTTGCAGAGTGCTGTGCTTTGCAAAGCCAGGGCTGTTTCATGGCCTGCCCATGTCTCAGACACAAGTGCTTCTTGTCTTCATCTTTGGGCATCCGACTGTTCCGTGCACTTGACACTGAAGGGCATTTGTCTGCTGGATTTAGCAGCCCCCTGCAGTGAGGGATTAGCAGTGTTCTGAACTTTAATGCTCTCTAAATTTCGGCTTTTATACAAGGAAGTGAATGTTTCCTGAACAGGATCATGTTTCATTTGTGCTTCTCAATATTCCTTGCTTCCTCTTCCAATTTTCACACCTTCACTTCTATCCCGTAAAATGAAAATTCCCAGCTTTTGCTTCTCTTTAGAATTTCAAAGACCTGAGTGGATTTTCTTGAGTACACAGCCATCATTTCCTCATGCCTCTCAGTCAAAGGAGTTAACTGGAGACTCTTCACCTTCCTTATGTTTCCACTCATTCCTTCTACCCTTCCCTTAAAGAAGCTCGTGTGGTCCTGCTGCCACTGTTAAGACATTCCTAAGTTGTGGCACACTTTTGGTGGGATGTGATCCACTTGGAAGCAGCCTGTGGTGATGGCTTGTGCTTGCTTGTGGGGCAAGCAGAGTTTACAATGTCTGCCTGCAGCTGCTTTGGAGGGACTGGAGGTGGTGATTCTGGGAATTGGGGTGGGGGTAAGAAGGAGGACACAGATTGCTTGGAAGCACTAGGTTTTGGCCTAGGGGTAAAAAGGGAGGAAGGGAAAGGCACATCACAATGTGGCAGAGACAAGCAGTTGATCCTGCTTGCAAACATACGTCTAAAAGAAATGGGAATTATATCTCTGTTGCCAAACTTCAAGCACTGTGTGCAACTCCTGAACAGTGTTATGATACCACAGCTTGACAGCTCCTCTAATTCAAACTCTTGGCCATACCTCAGTGCATCCATGGGAGAAGGGAGAGGAGAGGCAGGACTTCCCTGATAAGAATCCAAGAGGGGAGCCTCAGGCATAAAAAAACCCCTCCTTAGATGAATGTGAAAGGCAGGCACTTTTACTAAGTGGTAGGTCTGGGGCTACTGCTCCAAGCAGAATGAAGGAGGCTGTTAGTGAGCCAGACTGCTAAGCAGCAGTAAAAATGAAGGAAAACAGAGCTTTTGTTCCCAGCCTGAGTAGTCCTGCTCTGGGAGGGCTGCCAAGAGCCTGCACGCTCCTTTCCTCTCTCCCTCTCAAAGCTGTATTTACGGGCAAGTGCTGAAGCCAAACCCACAGGTGGGGAGGTTTCTGAAGTGACATATTAATAATCTCTCCCTCCATTCCAGTGTTTCAGAAGCAGATTTCAGGTATTGGTGAAGAGATGCAGCACGGGTGGCTGTCCCTGCAGACACAGGGTGTAACAGAGAGCACAGCCCAAGGCAGAGCAGCAGCTCTGCATCCAGCCCAGGGAGCAGGGTGGCAGCATTCGGGCAAGAAATGCTCTAGTATTTATGGAGGCTCTAAGGATGGGATTAGCATCCCTCTGTGCACACAGCTGTGGGACTGCCATCACCTCCCAGAGATCCCTCTTGGCCTGAAAGCAGGATATTCTCTTGCTGATAGGAAGATGTCATCCTTTCTATTTCTTGACTTCTGTTTAGTCACCACATGCCAGAGGATTTTTCCTTCTGCCTTTAGTGACTGGCAGTGTTTGTGCAGACACAAAGTCAGAGCTTACTTTGCTTCTGGTGGAATTTGGATACAAACATAGTAAAAAGGGCTTTTAATTAATATATGCTCCAAATGGCTTAAAATTTTTGTTGTTGTTGTTACATGTATGACTGAAGCTGCTGCTCTCAAAAAATGTGCTATGAGTTCCTGTTGTGTACACCAGATGTTTATTCTAAATTCATTCTTTGGAAGTTTTTATGGTTTTGCTCACCTCTTAAAAGTAAGAAGCATGGAGATTACTTGCAACTCAAATTCTTTCCACAACAGCTGTAATGTGAAGGCATTCCTATATTGAACACAGTTTCTCCCAAAGCTATTCTTTCAAATGACCTAAAAATCCCTCTTTTTGCTCTCCCCTTTATTTTCCAAGTGCTTATTTCCTGCTTGTTTCAGTAGTTTTTTTCAACTGCCCATACAAAAGCAATCTGGTTCCTGCATTTTACATTCACTTGCATGCTGGGCAGATTTATATCTGAGTCTGTTCTGGTTTGATGGTACAATCTTCACTAAATTAAAAAAAAATTAAAAATGAAGGGAATATTCACCCCAGTATGTGTTACATTCCGAGGAGAGGTAGTGTCTGACTCTCATGCCAGCACTGGTGACCCCAAGCTGGTAGTGTGGGGAAGGTTAACTTTAGCCCAGACACTCTAATCTCCCAAGCTAAATTCGGTTTGTACTGAGACTTGCCCTCAAAAGGATCCCGTCTTTCCGCTGGGTCTGCGGTGAGATCAGGCTCACCATCAGTAGTTACCCTTTGTGAGGGTATCTGCAAACACTCCCAAGGATTTCCACAGACAGCCAAGGTAGAGGAAACACTGAAGTCCCATTTTGGTCTCTGGGCCACCTTGCAAGTCTTAGTGCAGAGGCAAAGGCCACTCCATCCCACTTTCACAAGCAGCACAGCTCCCACCTCCTGCCTCCCTTTGCCCACATCCCACCCATGCACTGAGACAGGAGCCTGGGCTGCTGCCCACTGAGCTCATTCCCATTAAAGCCAACCTTAGCACAGAGAGAGTCTTAACCTGGACTAATTCTGCCACAACGCCTTTTGCCATGTAACCATCTTAAAAGAGGAGGAAAATGAAGGAAAAAGGCAGGAGAGGCTGGTGTGGGAGCAGGGATGAGCAGCAAGGAGTGGGTGGCTGGATGGGCTGCAACCTTTGCTTCTTCAGTGTCTTGCAGAACCCCATTTTCCACTTGCTGCTTGTGCGTGCCAAGCTCCCTCCTCCTGTATTCCCAACTCTGCTGCACACAGATTTATATCTAAAGGTCAGAAGAAACTTGTTAGAGATATTTGCAGGAGTTTGGAAAAGGCAAGGACTTGGAAGAGTCTCTTAAAAGTCCTTATAATTAGCAGTAAAGTTTACTATAGGTTGACTGAAGATTAATTTTTTAGTGCATTATTCATCTCCAGAACTAGAATTTTGCCTTTCTCTGGGTGTCAGGAATCCCTCTGAGGAAAGCTGCCTTCTCATATCATTTTTGTACATTAGAACCTCAAATGCTTACTGAAAAATGTCTTTTAATTTTGCCTTTTCCTCAGCAAAGATCTCCAAGTTTGCTAAAATATTGAAGTACAATTTTAATGTCCTAAAGGGACTAAGATATCTCCAATACCCACCACTTTTATGACTGAAATTCAAAGCTCAACACATTCTAAATAGGCTGTCAGAGGAGATGAAGCATCCTGCCTGTTCAGCTGCATCCTGCTCCTGGAAAATTTTATTTTGCTGTACCATTTTAATTATCCCCATTGCAGCTACAACAAGGAATAAAGAGAGGAGCAACAGAGAGCTAATGAATAAAAATCAAATTAAGGATTTGAATTTTCTGTGAGAAAATATTTGGATTCCTGCGCCGAATATTACAGATTTCCAGGAGAAACACTGACAGAAATTATGCTTCAGTATTTTCACTGGCTTTCTGCTCCTTGATTTCTCACTCTAGTTTAATAGGTGTGGAATTTTCTAAGGAAGTGGACAGGGGTTAAGTGGAACTACACTGAAAACTAATATCAATTCGAGACTGAGACTGGGATTAATGCCTAAAGCACTGATGCAGCTTCTGGAATTCCTGCTAAGCCAAAATTTACAAGTTACTTAATTTTACTGGAAATAAATAAATAAATAAATAACCCCAAAACAAAGCAACCAATTCGAAACAAGCAGTATATTAAGAAACACACAGACCATAAAAGTAGTGCCTGTGCATACTGTGGAATAATTTAAAGCAGTTAATATGATTCTTACATACTTTCTGATTTTCTGCTTGCTACTTTTTTTCCTTTTTCAGGTTAAAAACGAGGCCCAAAATAAGGCAAATCCTACCTGCTGCAGCCTTTTCTTCTCAAAAGGCCTTGTTACCTTGAGAGCTCCAACTGTGTCTTTAAAAATGAACTAAAATAGGGGAACCTGAGTGTTCACAACCACTGTATTCAGAAGTGATTTATTAAACCCAAAATAACCTCTTTGGTGTCATGCACAGATCTGACTCCATAGAGACAGTCCCAGCTGATACAAAGCTGCTAAAACCCCACAAACTCACAAAGGCAGAGGTAAGTTTTCAGTATGAAGTGAGAATCCTGCAGGTTTCCACAGCACTGCAAGGCTCTGACTATACTTCTAGAAAAAGCCTTTTTCTGAGACAGATGCTTCGGTCTGTAGTACAAAGAAGAGAGAAAGGGGCAAGGCTCAGTTCTACACTCCAGTGTGACTCCAAGCTAGGTCTCCAATTCCCAAATGCATCTGAAGAAGCAGATCCTGCCATCATCTGAGATGGAAACCTAGACCTGAAAGTTTGGCTTTATTTCTCAACAGAATTCTCTCACTACTTTTCCTCTTCTGTTCCTTCTCATAAAATTCAGAGTTTCTTTCTGAGGTTGTTCTATTTTCTTACCACTGTTGTTCTTGGTAATGATAGTGAGTTAAAACAGCACCTCCCTTTAGCAACTACCTTCTTTTCTTCCACAAAAGGCAAGTTTATGCCTCCTGAACAATCCCAGAAATACCTTCTAGCATAATACAGTGAGAGAAATCCAAACCTGTCAGTGTTACTTGGTATAGATGTAACCAGAAGAGAGAGCAGTGAAAAGAAATCCTGAATTAGCTCAATCCTTGTCTGCTTTAAGATAAGCCTCAGTTTGTCAAGCATAATGCCAACACTACAGTTGCCATAAGCATCAAGGTTAACAGATGTTTTAAAAATATGCCTTTAGTTTTTGTAAATTGCTCTGGAAAGCAATAAATAAAGAGGTGGTTTTTTTTAATTTCTACTTGTCTTTTTGTAAACAAAAATGTTTCCCCCCAACTAGAAAACCTATCACAAACACAGCTTGAGTTGCTAAAGGATTATTTTTACCCACCAATTACAGAAGTTCTGTATGTCAACTGAGGTATTAAATAAGTGTCCCCATCATCTTTAAATTGCACTCTCACATAATCCAGCATCACAGACACCAATTATACATGTATTTAGTTTCAAACTCTTTTGTGTAAATTGCAATTTCTTCCACATCAGTCATTAATAAATAATACCAACTAAGTCAGTGGAATCCCATAAATTATAATGGCCACATAAATTACAAAGGCTACAGGATTAGAATTAGGACTTGCTATCTATAAAGTCTGCTTTTCCTGGTGTCTGCTCAATATGTCCATTTCACTGAATCTGCAAGAACTGTAAGGAATTTGGTAAGAAAATGGAACTAGAGTAGAACCTGCTGTCTACCAGTTACTTAGTGAAGGGAAAGTGTAGCAGCTTTTTAAGGCATGAGTCTGTTTGGGTTATTTGCCTGTGTGAATAAAGAAACTAGCTCTTGACTTTTTTTTTTTTTAATTATTGATTTAGAGCCTTTCCCAAGGAAAGTGAGTGAATTCCCCTCACCCTTGCATGGGTATGGGGGTAGGAGCAACTGTTTGAATCATCACAACTATACTAATTGAAACCTACAGCCAAATGCACACTGAAGAACTTTCATAGGTGAGGCTACTGAGTTGTGCCTACACCAATGCCCATAGTAAAGAAGATTGTAGAATCATTTATGGATTACAGTTTGTGTTCTCTGCGCCCACAAAAGAAATGCCTCCTCAGCAACAACTGTGTGTTCCTAAACTGTAGTAAACTGGTGCTTCAGCAGCAGATGCTAGTGAAAAAGTACATTAAATTCTTTCAGTCATTTATTCTAATTGATTTAAGACCTCATGTGTCTTCTGAGGAGTGTAAAAACATTATAAAGTCATACAAACAATCCTAAATACATGGTCCATGGTACAATAAAATGAAATCAGCACACAGGAGAGATTATCCATTTTATTTTCTTAAGAAATGGATCAATGAAATCACTGTGCTCCAGGAACACGCTAAAAAGATTGAATAGGACTTTTACATCAGGTAGCCTTCCCCTTAGCTGATTTTCACATTGCTTACAATAATGCAGATTGGACCTGGAATAATAGAAACACGAATCCAGTGTCACCCCAGAGCTATGTGATAGCAAGTACATTCACAAACCCACCCCCCCTGTAATTCCTCAAAACACCTGCAGAATCCCATTTCTACATCTAGCTAAAAATATTCTTGTCAAAATAGAAAAAGATTTTTCTACAAAAATTTTGGGAGAAGTCATGACACTTCATCTAAATTGCTCTGCAGACAACTAAGCACGGTGATTAATCTTCCCGAGGCTTTCCGCTCCAAGATTTCACCCGGATTTTCAGGTTCCTAAAAACAGTCCAACATTGCCACCATGTGGTCAGGAATGGGCACGGTCACCGGGACAGCTGCACAGGAGGGCTCGGGGAAAATCCAGCACGAACACCCAGTCAATGAATAAGCACACTGCAAGTAAAAAAAAGGGAACTGGATCCCGAGAACTGAGTCCTTATGCAGGGAAACACATTCTAAGCGTGAACCGAGATAAGAAAAATAATTTATGATATTCTGTGATTTCAGTCTTCAGTATCGTGGCGCTCCCCTCGCTAAAGGCACAATCCATTTCCACTCGCTTTTTGTCTCCTCAGTACTGCATTTCTTTGCCAACAAGCAAAACCCATGTTTATGCAACATGCCTAAAACCATTCATTTCTTCAAACATAAACATACTTGAACGTTTCAAAATCTTTTTCCTGGAGTTCAGGAGCCAATGGAAATTGAGTTAAAAAATCATCTTTCACATAGACTTTTTCATCGCTGCCTTTCTCACGCTGAAGAGATATGCTTCATAAATAATATTTAAGAAATTGTCATCATTCTGAAAAACAAAACAGGTAATTGTTAGTAGGATAGGCACTTGAAGTAAAAACACTAGAAGGTTATTCCATTTTATGGACAGATGCTTTTCAGCCTTACTCTATTTTTAAAAGGAAGCAATTTCCTTTCCCAAAGATATGTATTATTTCCAAGCCTTGCCAACAGCCTCAGAAGAACTGGACATGATTGCATCTCAATAAGCAGCAATGAGTACACAGAAAGCAGATTTTCCAGACTCATTGTCGATTTATTCTTGCACAGTAACCCAGTGACAACACAACCCTGTAATTTCTTCTCTTTACCACCACTGACCTAAGGGATTTCCTTAAGTTGAGCCCTCCATCAGGTCAGTCATAATTCCAAACACGTCTAAAAGACCAGTGGAACACCCTGGGTCTTGATCCCACACTAAATCCTACCTGGGCAAATCCTTGCATCTTGTTTAGCTCTTTTAAGCTTAACACTCCTAACAGATGCTGCTCCTTTTGCTCTGATGCTTCACTTTTTCCTAATGAAGAACATTTTGCAAGAATGATTCAACCCATATTAAGAAAGAATGTTATAAGTAGCTCACATAAACATATGAGGATAATTACAATCAAGATAATATTTAAGGAAAATTAGGAGCATCCAAGATTGTAGTTTTATATAATGGAAAATGACAGCTAAGAAATTGGCAGCAAATAATTTCCAGGTAACTCACTTAATCCTAACTATCACCAAGAAGAGCAGGGTTAAATATACATTTTACTGGTACAGAGTTACAGAGGGTCGACCACAATTTTCCTTGAGTAGTTTCCTTTTTAATTTCATATATACTAACCAGATACTCAAAGTATATAAAGACAGGAAAATGTGATTTTTTTTTTTTAATCCCAAAATAAAAAGATGGGAAAATGAGAAGCCTTTAATTTCTTAAAGATACTATTTTCTTCCCCGATTTATAATGTTAACAGAATTTTAAGTAACTTCAGCATTCCAAAAATGACTTTTAATTTTATTCCAAAGCCATACACAAGCACATAGTTTTGGTCTACAAAGTGAACCCTTAATCATGTGTCTCTGTTTCTTTTATTTTTTAGCCAGGTCTTTCGTTATGTAATCTCTCTTCAATTTCTACTCTTCAGATATTCATCACATGGCAAGTTAAGGAAAAAATATTCATAATTATGCAGCATCCCAGAGCAGTCAATAAGCATCTCGTGTTGTTGTTAATGCTTTGTCACGATTAAACCTGAAAAACTGTAGCAAAAGGAATTTTATTCAGTGTAATTCTCTAGTTCAAATGCTAAGCTGAACTAGTATATATTCATGTTATCTAACCCATATTTTAAAGTTGCTCACACTCATCCTGCAATTTTAATTTCCCGTCTGAATTCCTCTTACTGCTTACATGCATCTCTGAAATATTTGGCAGCTAGGATAATCACCCATTATTTATCCTTAGCTAAAAATATAATAGATGTCTCTCTGGCTCACAGGCTGACCTTATAAAGCTTTCAGTCATTTCATTTTTTTCCATCAAAATGATTATCTTTCCTGAACCCAAAATCAGATGCATTAATCAAAACGCAGTTAAGCCAGCAGTGTGCAAGCAGAGGCTCTCACATCCCCAGCCTACAGTGCCCTCCTAACAGGTAGCACGACTTCCAACATGTATTTTAATTATTCATTGAGCCTCTAGACAGACAGATACAACTGATTACAGGCTGCTTACATCAAAATGGTTATTAAGATTTGAAGGCAAGTGGGACAATTCTCGGTGCTTTACCTGGATCAGGTGCAGCAGTGTCTCCTGCAGCTGCATCTTGGTCATGGAGGTGCTGTTGAGCACGGCTGGCTCTGGGGTTTGCAGAGGCAGGAGAAGGCCAGCAGGGCTGGCTGCAGGTTCTTGGTTGGCCGCTGCCAACCGCCCGCTTTCACTGGCTTTTGGTGCAGCAGGCGTGGACTGGGTGAACACCATGGGGGACATCAGCAAGGTGGGAGTCACAGTGGCAGGAATGCGTTGAGGTGAGATTACCTGTCCACATAAAATAGAGTCAGCAATTAAACCTATCCCTTAACTTGATGGGAATGAAGATGATGAAAACTCCAGTGAGATTGGCAACAGGCACAGGGACTGTTGAAGATTGATACACCAGCTTAGGACCACCTATAGGCTCTGTTTCCAGATGAAAAGGTCTTCCATCCAATTTGAGATGGCAGCAATGGATTCAAGTGTGATTAAATCTATCTGATAGGCACATGATCTTAGGACAAGAGGATTTTATTACAGAAATCAGACCACCACTAAATATCAGCACTTACAGAGTACAGCTATGAAGTCTTCTACATAAGTCAGTAAGTTTAATCTTGGCTAACATACTTACATGCAAATGTCACTGTTAAAGACTAACCTTTGTACCCAATAGTAGAAAGTATTTACCAATTAAAACTTTCAAATCACTTTATAAATATATATATATATCTGTGTGTATTTTATATTCTCATTTTACTTAAGGAGAATAGAACAACCCAGAGATTAAGTGATTTATCCAAGAGCCACAGAGAGCTGGTGGCACTGTCAGAAACAGAACCAATTCCTAACCAGGACAGAGCTGACAAAATCAAAATGACCCTCAAAGAGAATGAAAGCCTTGATGCTGCAGCAGTTCTGCAACTTTCCTCAGCATCCTAACCATGCCAACCTGCAAAGATATGTGTCAAATCATTTTTACTTTTAAATTTTGCAATGCATCTTGGAACTGTAAAACATGCGGGATTAGCAGCTACTGTCAGATATAACACACAACATAACAGACAGTTAATTCACTCAGTTTGTAGATATTCGACATCTCTCCAGGTAATAAATCTTAATCCTAAACAGCCATCTTCTTGCTATTCATGTATCCCATCTTCTGTTCAAAGAAGAGAAAATACAAATGAATTGATACAAGCCCACCAAAGCTCCTTTGTTTTGGACTGGAGCATGATTTATTGCTATTATATAAAGGTGAAAAGCTACGGAATCACTTTACTTTGTGTCCTGGGATACATTTCAGTTTTGAAGAAAAATTTAAATTAAGAAAATGAAACTGAGGCCGCTCCTCTAACTGTGCAAAACCACGTAATTTAAAGAACATTCATATTCTTGTAGCTTGTCTTACTCCTAGTTATGACCCTTCTGCCTGAGACATTTCTGAACAACGTTAGTGAGACCAAAACACACACAGAAATAGAAAGAAAGGAGAGGGACAGATCTCATGCTGTTTCACAGAAATTTTGAGGAAGCAGAAAGCCTAGGGGTCAGGAAATACTCATGGATATTAGAGAGCATGCAATATGCACCCAATACAAAAACCTCCCCTACTTTTTCAATATTTACCCAGTTAGGTAAACATTGCTTCTGTTTCTCAAATAGAGAGTACTACTTCCAAACTCTTGACCTACAGCCCTTTTCCAACTCTATGGCATGTAATCATAACAGTGACCAGCAGATCTGTGATACAAGCTCCTGCATAAGCAGAGGTCTCACTAACTCACTGTAGGGTTTTAGCAGTGTGTATGTTTGCATACCCATGCTTGAACAACAACATCACATTTAGAAGAAAACCACTGTGAGTCCAAAATTACATCCCCCTGTGGAGTGAGACCTTTGGACTGTGCCCAGATGTTCTCTCAGAAGTGAGATTTTTCTCCTGCCTCTGGAAGACTGACTGTCCCCAGACACTTATCATAATGCTTCTGCTCTACTCATCCAGGCTGCTGAAGTAACTTCTCTTTAACTTACCTCAAGCAAAATTGGCAGGGTTTGCTTAAACAAGATGACTCCTCCTCATGCGATTTAAAGAATGAATATACAAACTGCTGTGCAAGGCAGAAACCTCCTGCAAAGGGAAGGTTGTGAGCAGCTGGAGGAGAAACTGTCCCACTGACACTGCTGACTACACCACAATGTTAGACCTAGATAACACGTCCCTTCAAATCAAAAGGCATTTTCCTCTACAGTCCAAGTAACCAAAACCTGAGACAAATTGTGCTTTTAGTAATATAAAATTTCTTCTGTCAGACACGTACACAAGTCGTGGTTTAAAAGACATATGAAGAATTATGTCTTCTCTGGATAGAAACATTTTTTGGTAGGACTTGCCAAGCATATGGAAACTATATGGAATGAGCAATGTTGCCATCTACTGGTGACACAGTCAACATCTACAGGTTACTGCAGAACTTCAAATACTTGTGTCAGTAAAAAAATATACATATCTTTTCTTCAGTGTGTAACATTTGTGTCTGCACACAATATTAAAATGTATTTTTTGCTAGGAGTTCATGCTCAAAACTTCTCTCATATAACAATCTTTTACATAAACCACATGGGTTGGGGTTTGTTGTTTGTTTTTTGTTTTGTTTTGTTTTGTCTTTTTTGGGTTTTTTAAATATAAAGGAAAATTTTCACTTCAGATTCATTTCAGATCACCTTGAGGCACTGGGACAAATGACACCTACCAGAAAATGGGATGCTGATCTTGGCATTACGAGTGCAATTCCTTTAACACCCCACTTTTGCAGAAAGCACTGAAAATGCTCTGTAGGGACATTAGCAGCCTTTGGACCAATCTTTTAGCTTTGACTAACTTCTCACAAGTCATAACAGCCCTTCCAAAACTCTGTTGATCAACCTCTTCCCCACAGAACCTAACCTGAGTTGCTTGTTCATCCAGCCTCTACTAAATTATCTCCAGCTTTATCAGGTCAACACTTAAATCTCTGAGTCACTAATAACAGAGTAAGAGTCTCCCATCAGCTGTGCAGCAATGAAGTAAGAACAATGAAAAATATGCAAAACCATTGTTGCAGTATTCTCTCTCTGAAGCCCAAATGCTCACTGAGGTATCAGTTTTGATATTCTATGTGGCTGCTGCCACATACATGACATGGTAGCTGGCAAATTCCCTTAACACCATGAACTGAGGAATGCACTGGAGCTCCTGTAATGCAAACTGGCACCCTATCTTGCTCCTGAATGAGCAGAATCTCATGTGCCCCAAGTGCTCCTCTGGACCATCAATACCCAATGGGTGCTGTGGGCCTCATTTAGTGGTGCTACTTAAGAATGGTTCAGGAATTCAAAGACAGTTAATTAAAATAAAGCTGGCTACGATGCTAACATTGCTTTGTCTTTCCAGTTTAATTCTGAATATTTTAATTGATGTTTAGCTACAGAACCTTAAATTAATTTTTGAAACAAGTTCAATGCAGCCCTTTGCTACAGTCTCATGGTGAAACTGCAGGCAGGACAACAGAGAGGCAATGGTGTGACGCTCACACCATGCATATACTCAGATGTAACACCATGTACAAAATACATTCTTGACAGAAAAATGCTCCAGGAAATGAGAAAAACGAGTTGCAAGTGAAGTGGCCTTCTGAAGAAAAGATAAATTTATGTCTGGGTTCTTGTAAGCACTTTTAAAACCATAACTCTGATTAACATAAACACTTAAGCATGCATGTATCTATAATCAGGATAGCACATGCCTAACACTAAACATATCCTTAAAAGCCCACTGCAGATTAATGCTTTTTATTGTATCTTAAGCACACGTTACTCACTGTCTGCATAAGGAATACTTCACAGAATAGGGTTGGCAGGAGACCAGACTGGAGGCTTCCAAGTATTATTCTCTGGCTTTTGCTTTTTTCTTCTTTTCTTTTTCTCTCTCTCTTTTTTTTTTTTTTTTTGGTAACTGGTCTCTTACTTTCCATGTGGGAGATCACAGTTCTTGTACCATATGGAGATGCAGCAGAAGCCAATTTAAACTTGGACTTGTAATGTGTCAATTGTGGAAAAGACTATTGCTTTCCTTTTCTTAGTGCTGCTGATGGATTTAGGGTGTTCCTTTAATATGATTTTTCCAACAAGAGACACTGTCCAGACACCTCTCTATTCCTGTCAGACTTTTTAGACTTTGCTTTTTCTGTATGCTGAAATGTACTAGAAGAGGCAAAACCCAAAGACAAATAATTACAGGGAACAAACCTTTTGCAGCATTTGTTGTCAGAATCTGCTTTGATCAATTTTGCATGAGCATGTGCAGATGTATTTGTGCCAATTCAATTTCACTCAGATGTCTACTCTGCAGGCATGGCAGCACTTAAAGCCTCTGGTCTACTGCAAGGATGATATTATAAAAATATTAACATTGGTTTTAGAAGTTGTTTTTTATCTTCCAGGTTTTTTTCAAAAGTAGGCATATTTCACGTGGCTAATTCAAGGCTTCCAGAGGAACACAGACCCATTCCTTCATTTTTAGCCTCCCAGCTTCTGCTTTTTTGGCACTCTGCTGCATGTGAAAGAGGCCATTCCTTCCAGACTGCAGAGCTTCAGGTGTCCTAAACAACAATTAGTCATGCTTTCATTATCATCTTCGTCTATGCATTCAATCTCAAAAGCAATACTAAATGTGTAGGAAGAGCTGCATCTAATAGTGTTTTGATAGCAGCTGTGGCTGTGTCAGCCTGTGAAGCCACTCCTAGACAGTCTCAATCTCCTTGATCTGCTCACAGCCATGGAAAAGGAGACAGAGTCTCAGTTGCTGCCTTTTTTCTTTTTTTATAAAGGTAAACTTGCAGCAATAATCACAGTGAATGAGACTTGCACCAGAGAAGATTTTTCTTTGCTAAAAAGCTAGTGTTCTATCCATATTCAAGAAGTAAAACTGTTGTTATTGTACTATGTCAGACCTCAGTAATTGCCTTTCCATATTGCAACTAATACTGGCATCATTTTCTTCTTCATAAATACATAAAGTCATTAGCCATAGTAGCATCTATAGGGATTTTTCATTTGAAAAAAATGTATCAGCATATTTCCTTTTTTGTATTTATGCATGCTGACTGATAATGTATAGTCTGGTACTTGCCTCATTTCACTTTTACTTTGAAGCAGGAATGTCTTATGTCCTCATGCTATCAGTACATGTACCAGTGAATCAGACAATTTCTTACATTTAAAGCAGGCAAGTTCCATCCCCAGTGAAAACAATGAAATTTTTGTGACTCTGGATCCTCTCTTTATTCTTCAGCTCTCCACTGAAAAGTCAGACTTATCATCTGTAAGCAACTGATTCTGAATAATTTCAATGACTAATCCTCAAAAAACTCTTTCACACAGATTCAAAATCATGCTGCATTAATTAAAAGAACAAAAATAATGATGGCTATTTCCTATATCAAAGTCATCCTCCTTTGACCTCTGTCATGGAATTAGAAAACTTTACCTGTCACAGACTTAGTGACAGATGTGGCCCTTATATTGTTAAATTATCCTATATGTGAAGAGGCCAAACCAGTAACTCTCTAGCATAGGGAAGATTCTTGGAGCACACTGAAGTATTCTGCAGTCTTTCATGCAGGTTTTGACAGAAACAGAAAAATAGAATAAACTAGAAATAGAAAAATGAAATAGTTGCAACAGAAAATCAGCTTTTGAAATTTACACTGAAAAAGGGAATGCTATTTCATTTGGATAAGTAACTTGCAGACTCAAATACAGTACAACACAAGTCTTGTGGAAATTCAGTCCATAATAGAGGAAGCTGAAAAGGGCTTAGATGAATCCCTAAAGAGGACATGCAAAGCCATTCTAGTGAAGAAGAACCCTTAGAAAATGAAGTTGTTAAAGACAGTAGCTGATCATGATGGAACACTTTGCAATTGCACATGCTGCTCTTCTGAAGAAGAAAAAAAAAGTACTCAAGAGAGACACATTCTCTTGACATCTGAATTTTTTAAGACATCAATCTGACTTTTAGGATCACAATCACCAGAATTATGGGGATTTGCTTTTTTGATGGCATTCAGGCACAAGACCTTTTTTCAAAATAATATATAGCATATAAAAAAGAATAGCTAAAGAAGTAGCAGGTGTGGTACAAGATAACTAATTCACCAATGTACAAATACTTCAGAGAGCTGCTGTTAGAAAACAAGGAACCTTTTAAGCATCTTTAGCAACTGGAATACAGAAGAATGCATATCTACACAGAAAGCTATAACTATTTTTGTAGAAAAAATTATTAAACCCAAAATATTACACTCATTAACCATCAATTACGCACAACAGCCTGACTGATTGTGGAAAACTAGGTGACTCTTTGAAAGGCCTCTGGGAAAACCCAAGACTGCAGCACTTTTTGGTCATCATTGATGTGCAAGAGATGTGGCCTTCAGTATTTACAACATCACATTTTGGTAAATCAGAACTTACCAGATATTGTTAAAGTATCACCTGCAAAATTAATTATGAGCAATGTCATAAGACAGTAGCAACAATATATTGGCCAACATGAAGCAAAGACCAACATAACACATCATGAAGTTTCAAAGACTGCTAGAATTTTGTTTGTATCATTTTGAAGTTCCCTGCTTACCTGAAAGAGAGCACTCTGTTTTTCTGTACCCGGTGCCTTTTCTATCCAGGAATCCAGTGGTTTCAGTGTATTGGTATTCTGAGCAACAACAGGAAACTTAGCTGCCAACGTTGGTCTGCTGGACACATGCAACTGTTGTTCTTGTTGCACTATCTGGAGTTTTTTCAACAACTCTTGAGGTGAAATCACCCCAGAATTGGCTGCTTGATTGCCAGAGAGAGAGAGTGGCTGTCTGGGAAGTTTGGATTGTTCTTTACCAAGTGTCTGAGCGTCTAAAGCCTGGCCTGGTAGGGACCCATTGAAATACACCAAAGGTGGCTGGCTCATGTTATTCACTGGGGCTGCTGGTGCTCCAACAGCAGCAGGAGTCCTGCTGAACACAGAGGCTGTTGAGTTCACAGGTCCTGGTGCACTGGGGTCCATTTTTGTCACTGACCCTGACTGACTCTGCAGTTTCTGCAGTAAGCTCTGAGTGCCAGCAGTATCCTGAACCACACGAGACGTTGCAATACCGTGAGAAGTCACAGGTTGGAAGAGTCCTGTGAAAGTCTCGCCCACGGGGTGGATATTGCCATTTTCACAGAGTCGGTTCTCGGGGAACTCGGCGAGGGGATGAAGGTCTGTGCCCCGCACCATGAGCTTCTGAATGGCAGGGCAAAGCTGCTTCTCTGCAGAGGGGGACTGCCTGCTGGGCTCCTCGTAGGACAGAGAACGTACCACACCCTGCCTAACAGGAAGACTCTCCTGCTGCTGCTTATTGAGCGGCTCTGAGACATCTGGCTTTTCCTGTTTTCCAAACAGTGCTGTCAAAGACAAGTGCTGTGGTTCAGGATCCGTGCTCTGTGAGGGCACAAAGGGAAAGAGTAAACACAGTTCCCTCATGCATGAGTTACGTTAAGTGGCGACAATATTTAGCCAGCAGTATTCAAGGAAAAGCTGAGAAAAATGCTATGCTCTTTTTTTCCCCAAGAGGATTTTTAATAGTTTTGTCACATAGGAAGGGCAAGAAGACTGTTGCCAAGCTGCTAATGTGGGAGAAAAATCACTGAATCTGAGATAGAGCAGTGGCTTTGCTTTAAATATCATGAGAGAGCATCTTCTCTTTCAGCCATCAGTACAATATTAGTAAGAGACAAATCTGCCTGTGTATGAAGTAGGGCTGCTTCTTGTGCATCTGCCAGTCACAGCTGAATTCAGTTTTTAGGATTTTGCAGTATGATTTGGCTTGAAGATATATTAAGAGACTTTATTTAAATTAAATGCTTTCACCTAAAAAAAAATAAACACAAAAACTGTGGTCCAGCAATTGACTAGATCTGCTTATGATCAAAGAAGCACCTAAAATTTGAAAGACTAGTATTTCTTTGTTGCATCGGGATAATATGTCTGTAATTGACATGCTCCCACATCCTATGGTGGGCATTTGGGAGCTTCTATAAAACAGATTAGTTGTGCATTACAATCATTCCTTCCAGCGGCTCCATCTCAAATTCTTGCACTGACCTTCAGTCTCAAGTAAGTATTCCTGCAGGGTTACTGGATTACAGCAGCACCAGCCAGAGAACACCCAGCACACTTTACCTTGCTTTGCTGAGAGAGTCGCTGATGCTGATTTTCACTGGGCTTCACTGGAATCGGTTTGATTAGGTTGGGGTTGTTATAGATTGCAGAGGAACTGGTTATTTGTTTTGGCTCTGAGCAGGTCTTACACTGCAACAGAAAAGAGGTGGTTATTAGTACGTGTGGCAATATCTTTTCCCTACAGTTCTCAACTGTAGTAAAATACAGACAAAACCAGGTATACAATAACCAAAAATACTAATTGCAGCACTGATTGTGAAGTATTATGCTACTGGAAGAACTGTAACAACTGCAAGCTAATTTTCTACAACCACAAGGCATATGTAAAAATGAACACTTGAGTCCAAGATTTCCCTAGTATGAGACTTCCCTCTAATTTAAATCTCAGTACTTTTTTTGATCTGCTTTTCCTGCACTTAAAAGAACATAAAATAGTTTTTAAAAGCACTCTAGAAACCAAGCAACAAACATGCTTTTCCTGCATCAGTAGACAGCTAGAAGTAGTTTAAATCCATGAAGGATTAATGTGCTCATAAAGAATATTTAAAATGCTTTTTTTAAGAAGTCAAAATATAGTTTAAACTCTTCTACATAAAGCTTCACTTTGTGAGAACTTGGAGGATGCATATACCTGCAGAGAAAAATAATTAAAGATTTAATCAATTTGTAGAATCAGTGTGTTTTCTTATTAAATATGACAATATTAATAACATTTATAAAAAGATGGGCAGAAACAAATAACTAAAAGCAATCAGGGACATGGAATAACTGTCATATGAAAAGAGCATGATTTAATTCAGAGAAAACCCACAGAGAATGCTGCACGAAAGAGACAGTAAACAGAAAAAGAAAAGGTGAATAAGATGCTCCTATTTATAGTGTAAAACATAAAAGTATAGTCAATGAAACTAAAAAAAAGCATTGAATACACAAGGAATACTATTTTCAGTAGAAAAGAAAACACTATATTGGAAGTCATTGTCACTTGATATAAATGAAACCAAGAAACTGGAAAGATTTTTAAAATAATAACCTAAGAAAAAGTTATTTCTATCCCACAATAATATTCATAGTTAATTATCTGGATTTGATGGGCTCTAAATTTTACACTGCAGGACAAAAAGCTGGGTAATGAATGATCCATTTTGGTTTCTCATTCCTTCCACCACTTGTGTTACTGGGAACAGAAATCTGGACTGGGCAGACTATGTGGACACACAATAGAGTCACTGCTGTGTGATTATGAAAGTGTCAGTGTCCTTCCCAGAACCTTCTGAGACAAACTCCTTAGAATGCAAATGTCCTAGGTGAGAAAATAATCCCCACTCTCAAATATACAAACCCGACCATTGAATGAATTTCTGACTCTTATTGCAGCAATAAACAAAGACATGCTGGCTCCAGGGCTGCTCAGTAAAGCAGAACTCGAGTTCTCATGGGGACTAAAGGGGCTCTAGGAGGTCCTGAATGCCTTTTTTGCAATGTTTGTCCTCAGGAATCTCAGGCCCCTGAGGCTGAGAAAGTCTGCAGTGATGAAGGCTCACTTGATGGGGGATGATCAGCACAGACAGCATGAAGCTCCTATTTGATCTACACTAAAACAAGGGAAGACAATTTTGTTTTTCAGATTGGACAGATCCTCACGATACTACATAGACCAAAACTGCACTCCAGTAAGATTAAATAGGTTTTTTTTCTCCCAAACTGTTCTATTTCTAATGATGCTGCTTTTTCTTCAACATACCTCCTTCCAATTGCTATTTTTCAACATAACTTTTTGGGCAAAACCCATATAAGTTTTTTCTTTAACATGATGGATAGCATACTCTTGAATATTTCACAATGAGTTCTGCAGAATTTAAATAACATCCTTATTTCCTCAGGGTATTTTAACAGGCTGAATTCTTCAGAAACCATAAGTACCTAAGATTCCAGTGCCATATTCTGCATGATCACAGAACTGAGCATATAAAAATGAGGCGAGAAGCATCAGAGTTTAACAGAGTTATCACTATATGAGCATTTTTCAGACCAAATTCCTCAGCAAAATGAACACCAGTATACACAAAGGCTGATAGAGAATGACACTGACCTGACTTGGTATCACTGCTGTGATTTGATAACATGGCTACTAGGCTGGTATCAAACACAGAGTACCACACTGAAGAGAAAAAAAGCTTGTGATGATTTCAAAAGAATCTGTAACTATTGGAGCTTAGAATATAAGGCCACGTTGGCAGATGGGGAGCGTGGCCTTGCTGATGAGTAAGTTAGGAACACTAGCATGACATTTTAAGCAACTGTCAGGTAGACAAGAAAAGAAGAAATCAGATGCCACCATCGACAAACAGCAAAAAGCAGCATGAAAGAAAGGTCACCATGCTCTTTAATGGTACAGCCAGAAGAGCACCCATCAGCTACAACAACTTTGTCCGGTTCAAAACTATGCTCCTACAAAAGATGCATAAGAAAGCAAAAGGTTCTAAGATCAAGTCAAAGAAAGGCTTTGCAACATTGGAACAAAACATGTGGTCAGTGTGGATCAAAATGAGCAAGAACATCACTGAGGACATTCTGGTGAGCTTAGCAGAGACATTTGAGCAAAACAACTGCTCTGTATTGTGAGATTTCATAGTCTACCTCTATGATATGAAGCTCAGGCTGAACAGGACATTGTGAAAGAAAACAGCCATCGGATAAGCATGGAATCTCAGTATTGTAGTTCTCCTGAAGCAAATGCCATGTCACATCCCAATCTCATGCTCTGTAGTGGAAACCTTGAAGACATGTGAGCTACAAAGATCTGTCAGGAACAAGGAGTTGATGCCAGAAGGTCTGATACAAGGAAAGAACATCAGCCATGACTTGATGGAACTTAGACGAGCTGCGCAGATTGATGCCTGTGCTGAAAGTAATGAAGTGGCTTTGAAGCCAGAGCCTGAGTGCACATCTAAAAGGCCATGGCAAGTGGGGATTTCTACCTAGCTGATGTAATGCAGCCACACAATGACATTAATGAACAGCTGCATAAAGGTGTACAAGGTGCTCAGCAGAAGAGAGCAACTAAAGAGGATAAGAATAATCTCAAAGAAGAGCAGTAGCAGCAAAGCTTTCCACTCTACGCCCTGCTTAAGTGAGATGTATGGAACCACTTCAGACTGTTTAAGCATAGTAATGCCAACTCTGCATCATCCAGGCTGTGTATGGCAGTGCTCTCAGGAAACCTAGACCTTCTGAATCCTACCATCAAGTCTTTCACACAGTCAACAACCCAAAAGCTAAGGCACCTGAAAACTTTGAAACTATATTCCTGTTTGGTCAAGGCAGTACCAGTGGAACATTTTGCTTAAAAACAATGTAGGTGCAGGTAAAGAACAGAAACAGAAGTCCAGAGGTCATGCTTACACACTACCATAGAAATTATGTTCCTATCAAATGGTTGTGTCCTTAGTACTGAAGAAGGAAGGTTCAGTTCTACTGGTCACATCAAGCAGACAAAGAATATCCATTTAATCTGACCCTTATTAGATCAAAGATGGTGTGGTAAATGGGTAGATGCTGTAGAAGATCTGTGCAGCACAGAGCTAAAACCAGAGCTTGTCCTGCAGTCCAAGGCACAATGGTTAAGGAGAAACACATTCCATCATGCTTCATTCTGTGCCCTCACAGCTCTTCAACTGTTTATCTCCCTGGCTATCACCAGTGGCTAACACCACTTTATCTTACCAGAGATCAAGAGAAGGCAAGTGCATAAGAAGTACATTCTTCAAAAAATAATTCAGTGGTTTAGCATTTTAAAGCTCCATTAAAAAAAAAAAGAAAGAAAAAAGGGAGGGGGGAGGCTATGCATTTTATTTTGCATGTAACCTCTAAACATGTAACTTAATTAGGGAACAAGATATACCCTTCAAAATTAGTTACACCTTTAAAAACTCCTTAAGTTTTGAAAATTGGTGTTCTTATTCTATAGCTTCCAGAACTTTAAAACACCCTCTTCACTGAAATGGCACAGAATTCAAAAAGGAGCACAACGTATTTCATAACTGATTTCAGCACATCAGCATTGTAAGTCATAATACATACACTGGCAAGAAAGCAGATGTCATAAAGCAGCCAAAAATCCTGACTGCTCCAAAACATATTGACATGAAATACAAGAATGGTTGTTGCTGCCTTTATCTATCATGCTCTTTTGAAATTTATATTGCTGACAACAAGAAATCACGCATATCCTGCTCCCAAGAGGTCAGATACTCCTAGTACTCATGTTCCAGATGAAGAAGTTATCATGTTATTTTTTATTTCCTTGGCAATCCCTTAAATGCAGAAAGATTAAAGGTCTTATCCTCAAGGGGAAAAGTCCCAAAAGCTATTATTTAAACAACAGAATTCCTCTTCTTTGGCTTGATTTTCTGGGTGCTGATTTAGAAATGGAAGAGAACTTATTTTAGATTTTGTACCTCCTTTTCATAGAATCTGAAGACAGCCTAATATTTTTCCATTTAATTTTACGATTATTTAATGGAAACCTCTTAAATATTTTGTAACTTGTGAAATCACACTCTCTAATGTCAAGACTAGCTACTGATTGAGTATTAAAACGTACAAAAGATACCAGGTTTTGGAAGTGGCTGTCTACTATAATACATTAAATCAGAAAACACAAAGGCCCTGAGCTTTAAAATAAAGTATGCTGCAACTACATTTTACCATAGTTCAAATAGTTTGCTATTATCTTTCTGAGGATTTTATTAGTAGCTACATTTCAGAGAAAAAAAATCACATAAATTTAAAGAGAGAAAAAGATATATATATATTTCTAGACTCAGAACACTTATGAGCTTTATTATTGCATGACAGCATATAAGCAATACAGGAAACAGCAGTAGGAACCTGCAGGCTCTGTAACAATTTGCAGCTTATATATGAATAGTTAAAATTATTAGATTTTTATTCCCCGAAGTAAAACGTTTTTGATTGCTCAATAATAGAGAACATTATTAGTCCATTAGTTACTTCTTTATTTAGAAGCCTCAGAAGACCAAAGAAGCACATGGGCTGAAATCATACTACATTTCAACCTTTTCATTTCCTTCCATTAGTGTCTGAAAGCAGCTAACAACCACAATTAAAAGCAGTAACTTCACTGTCAAAGGCCTCCTCTGAACAAAGTCATTTGCACAAACCACAGAACCGATTACCAGGTGAACACTTCACCCAGAAAAAGGCCACAATAGCCAGGTGCTACTCAATAAGCATAGGATCAAAAAGAAAGGTAATTTATATTTGTTCTTATCCTCTACCATTCAACAAATAATCAATCATATACATGTTCTCCCTCCAGAAGTTTTTATTGATGGCATTAATTTCTTTTGAGTCTTTAGCAAATTCTGTCAAGAACTCTTCTACCAGCCACTACACAAAATGAGAGAGCGAAGCATCCAAAAGCAGCTTCACTTTTAACTACTCAAAACTGAAATAAAACAAAAATCAAACAGTTTATGTTTCATAATGTAAAGCAGGAGCACGTTGGCATCATAGTATTGCCAAAAGAAATGTCCTCATTTTATAAACAGCAAGTCTCACCTTGGTATACTCATCTTTGGCCTTGGTGAGCATCCGTAAGATATCCACTTCTTTGTTATTAGCAGAATTCATGAGCATTGGGGACACTCCTGTGCCCGTGCCCTGCTGTGCTTTGAATTGTTCCTGCTGAGTTAGGCTGAAAGTTGGAGGGGAGAGGAGAATATACAAGAGAACAAAACCAGATAAAATATAAAAAAGTTTAACTACAATTACTGTACAATACTTAATCGAAATTCAAATATTTTTTGCTTTTCCCCCCATCTACATTAAAACATGTATTAAAAAAAATCTCTATTTAGAGATTTATATAAAACCATAATTTGACATGAGATTAATTTTGTCTAATCCTGAATACACTAGGCCATAAAACAAAATTTCTCTGAGTCAGAATTTCTATACCCAGAAGGAGCAGGGAATTTATAGTGTTATTCAGTTCTGCTGGTGGTGGAGGATGGCAAACACACACAAATCAGGCATTAACTACGAGCAAATGACCAATTTCCTGCCCCAGCTGTTTTATTATTATTGTAGAATGCTGAGAATTAAAACACACAGCCAATTGGCTGAGCAACAGGGTATTTTTTATCTATATGAAATACTGCTATTATAAACCACTACACGTGGTTTACATTTGCATGAATCCTCTGAAAACTAGGTTTTATTGTACTAAATTACCAGTTTGAGAGCACCTAATCACCACCAACTGAAACTTGAGCTAGTTAACTAAAATGAGCTGTCAAAAAACTGGGTTTCCTAGGGTTCATTGCTTATTTCTGTAAATACATCCCCATCAATTATTTCTTGGGTCACAACTGACTCATTTTAGAGCTGTAGGATATGCAGCAAAACCAACAAACTCCACTAAACAAATCCTCAACACTGTCACAGTCTGGGTTTCACAATGTTTTGTCACTGCAAAATGAAAAGCAGCAGGTAGTACTTTAAAAAAAGATATACAGAGGAAACATGACCATCTTTCCCCAGCCAGTATCTTACCACAAATCCTATTTGGAATACAGTGGTAGCAGAGTTAGAGCACTTTGCTATGAGCTGAGATGTGTGAGGATGAGCCCTGTGTGGACTTGCACTGCAGGGCACATAAATGGGCTTTGGGGCACTTGGCAATTTTGGCAATCAAACTTGATGTCACTCCCCCAGCAAGCTTCTGGCTACAGAAGCTGTTAAGACTGGGACAGATGACTTGAAAAGGAGAGATCCACAGGTCTTTGCCTTGTGCTCTGTTAGTACCTAACGCTGCCAGCTTGTCTGTATCCACTTCCCATGGCTTTTCTTGGGATGACAAAGCCATGGCTCTACATCATCCCCCCATCTCTCCTGTGCGAGATCCATGACACAATGATATATCCAACCCTTTATACCACAGGCACCTGGAATATTCAACCACTGCCTGTTCCTACCCTGCCCCTTCACTGTATCTTCCACATTATAGCTCTAAAAAATTTAGATTGCATATGCTGATAAAATCTGTAAGACTCCAGCTCCTTCCTTCTCCAAGCAAATGTGAAAGCCCCCAGAACACAGTCGTAAGGAAATGGTCATTGCAAACAAGCCTGTCATTAGGGCAGCCTGAGGGTAGAGCAGAAGAATGAGCCCTGTCCATCCTGGACACATGAAGAAAGGAGTGAGAGTGCAAAAAACTATCTATGACATTCTTATATTAAAAACCAGCTGAGAATACAGTTCTGTGTGATCTTCAACTTGACTGAAAAATTAAAGATTGTGTAACGTGTAAAATAACACTTTTATGTACTTGAAAGCAATGAATTCAAATATAATGAAGTCTTGCTTTATATTCCAAAGTGGATTTTGTACATATTGCTAAAAAATGAGGAAGCAGAAATTCAGCCATGATTATACAAACAGGACAAAACCCACAGAAACTGTATTAATATAATGTGCCTTCATGATAGCCTGTGTTTACCTTGATAGAAGAAAAAAGGTATAACAGTAACATTAAAAAACAAAATCCTCCCAAACTGAAAAATATATTAAAACCCCAAAGAAGACAATTCTTCAAAACAAATCTCTGAGTCATCAGGAAATAAATCGTATCAACTGTTACACTCTGATGTAACTGGAAAGTAGCCCTACAAATTAGGAAAAAGTATTGCAAAACAGTGACATTTCTGACTGTACAAAATTATACAAAGGCTTGAAACTTGCAACAAAGTTTATAAATACAGGTTTAAAGAAGAAAGGTATGATCATCCTAGAAATACAGTGTGTATGTATGTACAGAAATACATACATATAAAAGCAGAAATTCTTGTTTACCCATCACTTACTTTTTCATGAGCTCTGCAATTCTTTGGCACTCTTCCTTATCATAAAACCAAATCCCATATATGGACACTGTAAATGCACATCAAACACAAACTATGAGCATGTTCTCAAACAGCAATTCTACCTGGTAGATATCTAAAAGTGACCTGTAAAGGAATTTTAGAATTTATTTCTGTCTTATGTTTTCCCCATCTATAAACACAAAACGACACCTGAGATCCTACAAAAATCAAAAAAGATCAAAGGCACATCTCTAAACATGTAAATTACAAGCTCTTAAATATTCAATAGAGGCAAAGTTATTTGATCCTTTTCTTCAGAACACTAAACCAGTGGGGTTTTTTTTCTTCAAAATCTTTTTTCTGTCATTTTTTTTCAGTTGTCATATCATATCCATTAGACTCCAGTGACTAGAATCCTGCAGGGAGTGTTGCATGCATACATAAGTAGGAAAATCTGTTTAGCCTTCAAAAATGTTCAAGTCTATCTTATATATCAACAAAGTTGTTGGAGCAGTATGAACACACCTCTGCCTCCCTGTAGATTTCCTTCAATGCTGCCCATTATTTTCACCACCAAAGAAGTAATTATCTGTAGCCAACCCCAAGATTAGAATTCTATGTATAGGTTTAGATCTTCACTGAAGTAAGTGTCTGCAGCAACAACAGATTTGCATTTACTAATAGTTCAGGATTTCCAAACATGCACATTGCTAATGAAACCATCACGGTGAGAAGAATCCTAACGGGACTGTAGCCAGTGCAGGTTCCATAATCATCCTAAACAGGGAGCTTTTTTCCACTCACACCCCTGTCATACAGCTCTGGTAAGATAGCCTGGGAATAAATCTCCAACACTGTCTCAAAGCAATCTGTCCACATTTGTCAGGGTAACTGCCCTAGTTTTAACCTCAGGCATCTGCTGTGAGAAGGGGAAGGCAGGAGCACAAAGGCTGAACACAGATCGTCCCCTCTCTGTCACCACAACCTTGGGCACTGTCCATGTTCATGGTAGCAAAGAGGTAAGGGCTGTGTTTCTTCCCCCTTCCCCCTCCTTCCCTACTTCAGGCAAGAGTTTCTCCTTAACCTTACTAAGAAATGGCAGTTCCTAACATGTCTTCAAACACAGCAGGGGATAGACTTCATTTGAAAATGGATTTCATTTGAAATGGATTGAGTACCTGTTTAAAAACATTTGCAACACTGACCCTGATGATGTAATATTTCCTTATATCAGCAGAATCCAAAAGCAATAACTCCTTCAATTTCACAGGGCCAAACCTGTGGCACATGAAGTGTATGTTGGCTTTGTTAGTGTTTGGAAAGAAAACGAATCTACAGCTGCTCCTAAGACACAAGTGTAATACTTTTCTCCATTCCCTCTCAGATTTTCAGCCGGGTGTTGTCTTGCTAAAAATGGTTCAATACAGCACATTGGTGAAAAGTCTAAAATATCCCACAAACCAACAGACACCCTGCAGACATACAAAAATTGACTTTTAAAGATATATTGTCCCTTTTATGATTATTGAGAAGTGTAATGATTTCTATTATTCACCTAAAACAGGCAAGAAACATGATATGCACCAGTGGTTCTACAAACTTGCAATATAAGAGTTGAACTGCACAAATAACCTCAGGGTTTTTTTGACATAAATATTAAAATACACATTTAAAATATATGTTAATATTTTAGCACATTCCAATAGGCATCCAATAACACACTGTGAATCTGTAAAAGAGTGTGTGAACAACTCACAAGGTTCCAAAACACCAACTTATTCTACAAAACTATACATTCTTCTGATGAAACACATTTGAAAACATCTTGTCCAAATCACAAGTAATGCCATATTCTTCAATGCAACAACACAGCAAACAGACTGAGAACCCCACACAAGCTAAATTTGTTTTAATAAAGATTCTTCTTTGTTATAAAAGAACCTCCAGTGAAGAAGAGTAATGATGAAATTTTGGGCATCTGCTCCATCTTCTCAAATGTTTTTATGTCTGCCACATTTTGGTGGCACCATCAATATGCAACACAGGCTGAGCAGCTTCACCTTTTGGCCAGCTGATCAAACATGTCATAGACTATTTATGAATCTCTAATAAATCTGAAAGCTGACAGCTGAAAGCTCCCTTGGAAATGCTGCAGTGCTTCTGGTCATTAAAAGTTAAAAGACTGGAATCAACAGCAGAAGCAAGCTAGTTTACCTCAATGACAAACACAAGTAAACTGTCTGATAACCAGTATAAAAGATAATTTCAAATTTTACAGAACTACAACTAATATTTTCAAATACAATTCCAACAAATACATATCCATTTCAGATCAGAGAATAAGGACACTGGGTCTGTCCCACCGAACCAAGCCACAATTTAGCACACCTTAATTTCAGCTTTAAGTCAGGATACTACAGATCCAGAGACCTTTAGCCAGGTGTCAGCTGAGCTTCAAACTCACCCACATTTACTTTCTCACCTCAGTTAAATGGTACTTTCAACCCAGACTACAAAGCATGGCTGAAAGCAAGAAAATACCAAAGCCCAACATCCTCTGAGCTATCAGCTCACCCAGTCAGTAGTGGAATCTTTCAGAAGTGGACAGTCCTACTCTTCTTCCTTCCACACTTATCCCATCTGTCCAGAACGGATGAGCACTTCAGAAATACATGGAGAAATAATCACTCTGCTGCTCCATTTGTGGCAGCACAACACACTCTGAGCTCTTTCATGCATGTCAGAATGAGGTACCAGTGAGAAGGCAATAACTTGTGGAAATCTGAGATACCTGGAGTAACCATGGCATAAATTCACACCACAGGAGCATATTCTGCTATAATCTGCATTTAAGGGAGAAAAAGTGTAAATGAAAGTAGCAAGAATGTGTATTAAATGCCTCCATCTTGATTAATGATGAACACAAAATGGTAAAAAGATTTCTTTTGTACATGACAGCTCATAAAACTCCACCAGAAAAAGAACCTAAGATGACTCCAAACTGTAACTGTCAAGTCAGGAACCTGGCACACTCGTACACACACAATACCAATTTCACTGCAAGCTTTCCACCATCGTGAAAACACTGCATGTCTTATCAGGATTAAATCTAAATAGATTACTTTTCTCTGCCTTCCCTCTCTATCAGACTGACAAAACAGAATTCTTGATCCAAGTATCATCTATAGAGTGGTAATTTCACTAAAACGTTCACTTTAAAAATGAATCATGAAACAGCAGAGGTGCAAAGCAAATTTTTCTACTTCTGCACGGAAGAGGAAATATAAAGTCACTTTTAGGCCCAGCTTCAATCATAAAGTTATCCAAGGAGAGATTATTGTAAAAAAACTGAAAAAAACCCACCAAAGTCAACTGATGACACTAAAGGGAAAAAAAGCACCAAAGTGATGATGTTGTTAACAAGATTACACAAAACTAGAAGGATAATAAAGCAACTATCAAATCAAGATGATCCAATTAATATTGAATGGGAAGCTAAATAAATTACATAAATAATCCAATTGAAATTATTAAATATTAGGAGACAGCAGTCTTTAGAATTTTTCGAATTTGAAAAAGGTAGACTACTCATAAATCAAAACTGAAAAATGTCAACAAAATCTGTGAAGCTCCTTTAATAGCTCTGTGGTTGAATTTCAGAAAGGACACTGTTTAAGTTTTAAATCACGACTTCAGAGCCAATTCTACAGCTTCCGCCTTACAATCTTCATTTTTTGTCTACAGATTTCTCCTGTCCTCACAAACACTACAGCACTTGATACTATTTATAAGCAGAAGCTGACAGCTGCTATCTACCAGAATTATAGATAACAATTTCTACCCTCTCAATATTTGAAACATTTATTTAGTTATAATAATGCAGAATTTCTTATCAACTTCAATCATTCATGTTAAATATTCTACTAAAAAGGATGGCATTCTCTAGGATTATTTGTTTTACTCTGTATTTTTCCAGCTATGGGTTTTTTGTCTTCTGGATAGACATTTTCATTATCAAAATTTTTGTTTCAGTGTAGCTGGAACACATGATTTTTAAGCTATTGCTCCACAAGCTGCATAAAGTATTTAAGCTTGGTAAAAACTAATACAAAAATAACTACTGACTAGAGGCTCCCCTGTGCCTAGAAAGTGTTTTACACTTGCTGGTATTAAAATAAATAATTCTTAAACTTTCATATTTTATATCATGCTTCTTAAGGTACTTTATTCTCTATGTGTGGTCTAGATTCTTGCTCCTGAATATGTAAATCCTCACTTGGCTACATTAAAAAGCAGTTTCTGTACACACATCTTACAGGGTAGCCAGGCACCTTTATGTTGGTCATCTTTTCTCTTTGCTGTCTACCATTCATGTAATGTTTAACTTTTCAGCAAACTATATCCTTGCATATCTTTTCCTAGTACTTTTTAAAATACTGCAGCCCCCAATTTGCAGTACCTACTGAAAAAAGAAGCAAAGTGAGGTATACCCACAATAGTAATTTTTAATCTACAAGCTCTTCACTTAAAACATGAACTGAAGCATGCCAAGTTACATTTGTGCTCTTCTACTTCAATCACAATACAAACACAGGATGTTCCTTCTACTTTGCTTGGGCTCAAGAGGTACAGGAGACTTGCCAGTTGAAGCTCTGCATCCTGTTCTGCAGCATAATGCAAGAGAGGACTGCAACAAAGGAAAGAAAATATAAAAACCCTGCAGCTGGGGCAGCAGTCTTGGAAAGTTGAATTCCATCTCTGATGCTGCCCCAGAGATGTTATGCAATGATACACAAGCTGTGAAATGCCATCCGAAGTGGCTGCATTGAATGTGTGAGCTTCATTTCCCAAGGCTGGATTTGAGATTCTAGACCTGGGTGTAAGATTTGAGTGCATGACCTGCAAAAAACACCAGCTACTTATGATCACAATCATATCAAAGTCTGTAAGAAGTGGTTTTGAAAATATGAGTAATAAATATACTGGAAAAATCTGGCTCGAATAATGCAAGTCAGGCACCCCCTATTTTATGGCTCTCTGTAATGTTAACTACTCTGCCTTAGGATCCCAATTTGTAAAATGGGGAGAATAATATTTTTAATCTGAGCAAGGTAAAACAGTACAGTTTGTTCACAAGGTATCAGTTATTATAATGAGTATTATTGCACAAAACAACAAAAACCCAATAATTCTGTTCCTAGTGCAGAACTTCAGTGGCATATAACAAAGTAAGAGACCCAAGTATCAGTTAGGAGAAAAAAATCAGAACACAACCACCCTTCATGTGAACACATGCCTTACACAAATCTAGGCTAAATATAGATCCATATCTTCTATAATAACACAAGACTATCACAAGTAGAAGAAGTTAAACTAGAAACCACAGTCTTTTCTTGATTCTGTACACATCACATAACACCTAGAGGTGAAAAACAATGAGAACTTCCCTCAATCAAGGAGAAGGGGACAACACAGCTTTTCCAACCTGGAGATAAAAAAATTGCTTTCATTTGAAAGAATAGGAAGGAGAGCTGCCTTCAGCATCTCAATTTCCAGTCCCTTTATTTTCATCCTGCCTTCCACTATGTTAAGAAAAGCAGCAGCTTCCATATGTTTCTTGTGGGGTATCTGGGCTCCCAGGCCCACAGGGATAAAGCCTGCTCTACTGGATGTGCCACACACAGGAGGGCTCCTCAGGATCTGAACATCACGGTTTTCATTTGTAATTTAGTCCAATCTAAGCATGGGTTCCCAATTGTTTTTAAAGTGCAGCATCACTGAGGTACCTGCCAAAGGTCAAGAAAGTACACTTCTAAGTCCAGAGCTATATTCGAGTTCAAGGTCAAGTTATTTCCCAAACTCTGACAATGCCATTTTTCCAGTATAATAGAAGGGGGAAGGCGGGGGGAAAGAAGGACTATTTTAACCTCAAATAGGTATTCAATAGCATGTAATTTTTTCCTGAAACCTGACTTTTTACTGTAATCAGTCTGATGAGCTGTCACTCCAAATGGTTTAACTCCCACAAAATAATGAAAAACTTCAAAAAGGGCTTCATGAGGAAAATAAGCAACCTTAACTATAGATGATGTTTCTAATTCTGACTGTTGTGATCTCATCTCTTATTTCTTCATTGCATACCTTCAGATCCTAAGTAATGGAAATACATTTGCAGATCTGGACTAAGTTCTTAGCCTGCAACAGTAGAGGTTTAAGTTACTTGTCTATACTTGTTCTTGTAACAAGACACACGTAAGAAATACCTTAAGATTAGAGAATTTAAAAAAGCTCACCTTCTGTATTTTAGTATTTATATACTCTGTACACACCACTATTTTGGAGGCAGCCAATTTTTTCATTTTCCCTATACCATCTCTATTTCTGAAATGGTTAGAAAAAGAGTAAAAAAATCCACCTAGAAATAGGCAAAAGTAAAGCCAATCACTCCTCACAAGATTTTGAATGCTTAGCTCATGTTTACAGCATATCTTTCGTATTTCCTTTTATTGCTTTACCACAGCCTGTTACCATGTTATATTGAACACATTAAAGAGTCCTCTACTACTCTGTAGCCAGCCCTTCTCTTGCAGTCAGCTGTTACAGTGCCTTCAGGAACATCTGCTTGTCTGTAGAGCTGCAGTCAGAAATTTTTAAGTGCACACCAGTTTTAGTGATATAATACAATTTCACAGGCACAGAAAGGCTCTTCATTGTTCTCACATAATGACAGGCAAGCAGGACTAGGTTTACTCCAGTTGTGGGTAGGTGCACACAGCATAAATTTCAATAGATGACTGCACCCCTGATCTCTTTATCATTCATATATTATCACTGAATTTTTACATGCTTGAAAGCTGGAGGATCATTAAAGGATTAATAGAAATGTTTCAGCTACATTTTTCTTGTGAAATTGCAATTTAGCAATTTCTTTCATGAAGATACAAATACCACCTCTTTGAACCACCTTGTTGCTTTTTCCTTTTGATTATTGTTATTATTTTTAATGTGTTTGTATATCTTTTAAAATTTTATTTTAACTACTAAAGTTAGTGTTCAGATTACTTAGAAGTTTACTGACTTTTCTGCATTCTTGCATACAAGACATTTTATGTCTTGCATGGGCATACGTACAAAGGGAGAAACAGAATGTACCCCTGAGATAAGTTTGTCACCAGGAAAATGCAATTTCAGCAGTATACATTTCCTTATTTTAAATCTGTAATCCAAAAGAAAAAAAAAAACCCACATTTATCAAGTTCATTTTATATTAGCAGCCAGACATTTCACAATGGCAGCACTGGGGGGTACCCTGCAACTTTAAATCCATGAATATAGACTGGACATATAGTTAAATTTAAATAAAATTTTTGAATTTTACATTGGCTCATTTCTACTACAGCAATTGTATTATTCTCACACAGAAAGTAAAAATGTGTATTTCATTTTGCTTCAGAAGTCAGCAGTATTTTACTAGCTCATGCATAATCCTTTAGGAACAAAATATATCTGTAATCATCTCCTGCTTCCTCAGTCTTTCCCCTCCTTCAGCTTCTAACTCGCAGTGCAAATTTGAACATCTACTTTGCTTTCTGTTAGAGAGAGAAATATTTATGTGAGAGAATTCAGAATAAAAACAAAATATAACGACAAGAAGAAAGCAGTAAAGCCCTGCAGGAAGACATATGATACCTTACATAAAAATCCAATGCTATTTCTCTTCTTTTTCTAATTATTATGAAATTTCACAAACTTCTTAATTGAGAGATGCTACATATTCCCATGTAGAGGATTAACACTGTATGATATTAGGCAAATAATACTAAAATTTTACAGAAAGACAGTTTGTTTGGCAGAGATAAAAGAATTGGTAGAGCTCATCAGATTAAAAGTCTATATCCTGTCTAAGACAATGACCAACACCAGATGATTCACAGGAAGAACCTGCCTTGTCCCTTTATTGTTGACTTTTGACCTGAAGCATATGTCTTACATTAATTTTAATTTTTTTTTTGGTCCCCCTGGCTACAGTCTCTGGTTGGTTTTATTCTTATAAAACATATCTCTGCTATGCAAAAGGATTACTGAAACAGGCTCCAAAAGACCTAAGCCTAAGTATGACAAAAATAACAGAGCTAGCAGGTGAAACCCACTGGGGTACTTTTCAAGACTGATTTTAAGCAATGCTTTATGATATGAAGACTTTATATTTTATTAAAGCGAGCACTGCTTTGCAAAACCAACAACTGGGCTGCAGCCACGACCATGAAAGCAGAGCAGACAGCAGGCATTAAGCCCAACACAGTTACTAGTTTGTATGCCAGTTAAGTCAAAAAAGCAACACTGCATTTGCAGCCCGAGTGGAATTCCACTGGAGCACTTGCACCGTGTTTCTGTATATAACACATTCCTTGTCCTTTAAAGGGTATGCTATCTTACACTTGGGAAGGGTTTCTTTCCTTTTGCCTCCTGTAATTGAAAAGTATTGTTTACTGCCGATTTAAGGCTTGTTTTGACCAAGGGAGTGCTGATGAGGCACTCAAGAGCTTGTATTAAATCAATGTTAGACAGAAGTGAGCAGCTTGTATATGCACTGTGGGATACACTTGCTCACATATTTATCTTCCATGTTTTGAGAGAAGGCTACAAATATTTTTATATATATACACACACACATAAAAGAGCGCGAGTGAGCAAGCTCACATTCCAAGAGAAGTTTTCTGGCTATGTCAGGAGTGAAGTCCACCCTCTGCTAGACAAACCTATTTCTTTCAAGCACAAGAGGATATTATCAGAGAAGTCCGTGCTGATATACAGAAACCAGAGATCGTCATGGCTCGCTGAGGTGATGAGCTGACGTGTGGATGGCGCCCATTATCTTCACTTCTCAATCCAAGTTTTCCTGAAAAACGACAGGGGGAGGAGAAGGCTCCAACTGAGCTTAAGGCACAGAGGACGAGGAGAGGATTAGGAGTGAAGAAGAGCAAGAAAAGGAAGGATAAAGCAAGAGATATTGCAGAAGTTTCAAAGAGCTAGAAAATAGTTTCTAGATCAAAAGATCCAGTTGCCAGTAATTTAAAGCAGCATTCAAGTTTTAACTTCTGTACAAGGCTATTACATAAAATAACTCTGAAGGAAGAAAAAAACTGACCAAAAGGAATGTGCCTTTTCTATCTATAGAAGATAGACTTAGGTTCAGCTGCTTCAACGCTCCTTGGAATTTTAAAATGTTTCAAGCCTTGGTTCGGCAAGCGTATCACCCGCTCCCCAGCCACCAGCCAGGGGAACCTGACACGAAGTATAAGGGCAAGCTGGTGCATGAAGCTCAGCTGAACTGCTTCTACATCAAACCTGGAGGTAAGACAACAATCCCCACTTGTGTACCCAGAAACTGTGCTGGTATCTACCTGCTGCGATGAGTATTGCCTTCCTGTTTAAAGAGAGCAATCTGTATCATGTAGGAGACTACACTAATAACTTGTAGTAATATTTGGTGATAATGTACTGTGAAGTCCTGAATGTGTGATCATGCTACCACAGGATTTAGGTAATGCTGGTAATTCTCCAGTCTAGGGAGTTAAGTAAATGAATGGCTTCTCTTAGTAATATAGTGTATTTTGAGCATCTAATGAACATTGCTTTCCCACTTTCACTGTGATGTGATTAAAAAAAGGAATTCAAGTATAAGAAAAAGAAAAAAGGTTTTTGAGGTTTTTTAAGACAGAGAGGCTAAGAAGTTTAAAACAAACAAAAGCTGCAAATACTAAAATACGTGTGTGCACATGTGAAGGGATTAAGCTGAAAAGGCGATTATGCAAGAGATTTCTGAAAAGCAACTTGCTCTGTAATATTCTTGTTTGCAGAAAAAATATGTAGGCATTCATGCACATATTTACCCTGATCTTGAAACACCTACCACTTTATGCTATACAAGGAGGTATGTGTGAAGTAGAGAGTATACAGGTAGTCAAATGAAAATAACCTCTCTGAAAAAACCAATTATCTGTTCCAACTTGAACTCTTGAGCTCTCCTGCATCATATGCCTATCTTATCTTGCAAAGATGTCCGGAATTCCCAGCACTGGCAGCACACTCTCAACAGTGAGCCTCCAGACAAGCTCATATGTTGCTTATATGCTGACATCCATAAATGGGAAACAAAGACTGTGTCTAGCAAATATACACAGTATTACTCTCCTTCCATTCTATCCAGGAACTCATCCACAACAGCAGGATGCTTGATACATGCTTCTAATTCTGTTCCATGTACTTTTCCTAGTAATTTGTTTGCCCAGGCAGAGCTACAGTTCCACCATACACAAAATAATTCCCAGCCATGAAAAAACGGCATAGCTTTGTTATCTTAGCTCCTTAGCCTGTTTCTTCTCACTTGGCATATAGTTACTCTGACTTTCAGATTGGACTCCAGTGTCACACAGAACTGAAAACCCACAGTAGGGTTACTGCACTTCTTTCCTTACACTTTGTTTTAATCACCTTCAAGGCACAACAGAAGCACATCATTAGAGCAAAAAGATGCCTGCAGTCATCATAGTTACAGCTGCAAAAAGCCACTTCACAAAGGCAAACCATCCTAAATTGTTTGCTTTGCTCAGTCAAAGACTTGCACAACAGGTAACAAATGCTCAGGGTAGGAAGGGTGAGGGAGAAACAACTAAAACATCCTTTTAAGAAAGCCTGAATAGAAATATCTGTGCTGAATTGGTGTCACCCATCAAAACTTGTATCTTAATGCCTTAGAACTGGTATGTACAAATTCCACTGAAAAACACAAATTGTATTTAGCTTTTTACAGCACTGAAAAAAATAAATTTAGAAATACTTATTAGTACAAACAATGTTGCTTTAAAATCAACAAACAAAAAAGGATATTGCAGTTTCCCCTCCTTTTTTTTTTTTAAATTTTTATTTGAACTCTAAAAACCTAAATCACAGAACATTTACTCTAGACAGTAAACAGGGAAAAAACAAACCAAACAAAAATACAAACAAAAAACCCAAACAAACAAACAAAACCCAAACACCCTAAAGTACAATTAACCAATACCTGCTAATCCTAGAATCATAATAATAATTTAGTTTGACTGGGACCACTGCAGGTTTTTTGCTCAAAATATGGCTGGCTCCAGTAAAAGAGAAACTTAGGAAAAGAAGAAATTATGATCAACTACAAGTTTCCACAGGAAATGATATTGTGTGGCACTTTTTCACTCAATTTATTTTTAAGTAATTTGCATATATGCATACTACTTTAAAACAAATTTCTTCTCCCTTTCACTACACTTAAAATCCGCTTCTTCCACAGATTTGAGCAGAGTTTACTTACAAAACCAGTTTGTGTACTCTAGAGCAGGCAAGCCAAACAACCACTAGATAGGAAGACTAATTCCTGATCTTAAAACTCCCTTGCCTTGAGCCAGAACTGCTGCATGTCCATCCCTACCCAACTGCAAAATAGTATTAAGTTATGCCATCAAGTTGCAATAATGCTTTTATATCTCAGCAGGCACACATTCAAGATTCTCAGGCATCCTGGAAAATTAAAATGAGACAAAGCACAAAGATCTAATACATATATGTACATATTTTATGCTTTTAGTTATAAAAATGTAAATTGGTATCTATACCACTTCCAAGGGCCAGTTTATTATTTTTCTTGACATTCTAAAGCAATTTTTACCATTTTCAAAGCACATTAAAAAAATTGGTTGGTTGAAATATAGACCAGAACAGGAGGAACTACAAGGGAAACGTAGTAGGAAATTAGAAATGCCTTTATGTATGCTTTTGCAAACTAGCTTATGAACAGATAATTTCTGAGTGTAGGTAGAAAGAAGTCAATTAACTGAGAGCATCTCACAGGAAAAAAATAAATCATCACTATGCATTTGATAAATAGAGGCAGTAAGAAACTTGCTTGTTTCTCTCAAGAAAATTTGCACGTGACAAACTCTAAAGCAGTTAACTTGGACACAAACTGTAACACGTTTCAAAAAAGAAAATGTATATAATATGACAAAGCTCATGCTGCCACTTTCGTTTTCTGAGTTTAGAAAAGCTTACTAAAACATTAATTACTTTCAGTATGTCTGTTTTGTTTTGAAACTTACAAAAGGGAAGCAATACCTATGCTGAACACTGTTAGCATCCCAACACTCTCAGCAAAACTGAGGTTTCTCTTTAAGGTCAGGAACATAATCATGACTTCTGCTGTTGTTCTGTCTTGCTGGATACATGATGAATTTTTATAATGCTGATCAAAGCAGAGAAACTGGAGTGGAAAGAAGAAGGAGAGGTTTGTTTATATCACTGAGACAAAAATGTCTCCAAGGACAGAACCTCAGGTAAACCACAAGCATTCGTATTCTGAACAAATGGCAGTGCTCAGTCCAGGCAGACTTCTTAAAAAAAGCTTTGCCCAAATCTATTTTGCAAAAAAAATAGGCTGAGAAGAATAGACCCTAAAAGAGGGCAAAGCCCTTCTGCCAAAATTACTTTGAATTTCTATAGTTTGAGCTTGCAATTTTGTTCCAGATTGACAAACATTTTTCAGAGAGTTTTTTAAACTACAGGAATATTTTCTTCAACAAAAAAAGCAGGTTGTAGCAGGCCAGAATAATAATTCTGCAATAAAACTTAACCTCAAAAAAATTGTTTTTAAGTTATTCAGCTGTGACAAAAACACTGCATTTTGCTTAACGATGCAGCAACAGAAAGCCGTGTCACATTTTTGAATTAGCAGGCCACTGAATTTAGAGAAAAATAATACAAACTGAACAAAGTTAAAAAACATTTAAAGGTATTTGTTTAAAAAATTCTGAAAGACAAATGAGCATCTGGGGATTAATCAACTGAATGCACATTGCAATTTACTGCATTCATCCTGTTGGGTTTTTTGTTATTGGACCAGATACTGTATGTTGGCAGGCAGGAGGCTGATAACTAACACTCTCCTTTCTAAACTGACATTTTTACCAAACCCAAAAACCAAACAGAAACTCTATTACATCATAAAAACAAAGCCTGGAATATCTATTTTGCCTGTCTCAATGGAAACAATTAGGCAAGTAGCAGTCTACTGGTCAATATACAGAAGGCTGAATCTAAACATACACAAATAAATTTAATCACCAAATACTGGCTTCATTCTCAAATAAAAACACATTTCAGAAGAAAGAAAAGATTTAAAAAACTGTATTACAGAACATATAACGTAATATAGACTACAAACATATTCCAGGGTAAAAAAGGCACTATGGTATCCAAAAGAAGATTGTTTTTCATTATATAGTCATTTTTATGTATCACTCAGATTCTCTTATTGTTGTCTCCTACTTTCCCTTCAGAGCTAAACTTCTAATAGTCTTCAAACTAAGCAGTGCTACTTGCAGGGTCACTGGGTTTTCAGAAATACCTGCAGAGGTGGGACACTTGTTATCCATTTACTATTTTTTGCCAGGATATATTTACTTAGAAGGGTGAACTGAAATGAGCCACAATCGGTCTCAAAAGAAGATGAGTTGTTCTGTTTAAGAGGGCTCTCACATGCTGTAATTTAGAATTTGAGAATGAAATATAATAGCTTGAGAAGAATATACACCATTACCTTTTCCTAAACATTTTACAGTCACTTGCCCCCAGGCATCTATTTGGAAAAATTTTCATACAAAATAATTATGACCTACAGGGCAGGGAAAAAAACCCCAACCCAAATCACAAACAAAAAAACCACAAAACTTCTCTGGACAGCTGGCAAACTTCCCTCTCCCTTCCATGCCATCCACTAGGCATCTTTGCAGTGTAGAAATCTGGGAAAATAGCACAAAAATGTTCAGGGTTCTCACAGACACATGGTGGCAGGTTGAACTGGACAACTGAAACAAGTATGAGGTTATGTATGTCTCACATGTGCCTGGGCAAGTTTGCCAAAACCAGGCATGGCTGGTCTGGGTTTGTACCACTTGAACCTCTGCTAAGGGTCAAGTCCAGCAGACACATCTGACTGGAAAGGCTTCACTCGGCTTCAAGCCTAAGGCATGACATGAACACAGGTCTTGCTACAAATTTGGCACAGAAATGAAAAGTAACTGCACTGCCAGTAGGTAGAGAAACTTGTCAGAAATTGTGTGGCAGATTGACAAATATTCTTTTTCCACTCAGTATAGCAGAAAAGCACCCAATTAACCTGTATCAGATCACTGTCACAATTAGCATACTATTTTAAGGTAGGATCTTGTGTTCTTCTCTGGCAGCTGAAATACTCAAGGTGAAGCTAACTCTGAGATACACAACTTAGTGGTGACTGAATTCTGTGCATCCTGTAAGCATGAAAAACAGTATTCAGTGATGAAAAGATAAATCAGTCAATTGAGGAAATAATTCACTGGCCCAGCACAAAGGCAGAAACACCTGATACAGTACACAGTGGGGAACAGTTGTAATTATTATATAGCTGATCAGTGCTAAAGGGAGAAAATTAAGTTCATTTAATCAATAATTTACTGCTATGTACTTCTTTTGAACTACCTCATATTACTCAGAATGAGGTTTAAGCAATGGGCTCTAAACATTGGTTTTCACAATAAATATCACAAAATAAATGAAAAAAGTAGTAATTATGTAGTTAAGACTATTCCAACATAGAACCCTGAAAATTTTTAAAACCCTTAGAATTGTTAGATCATCTAAACAAAAACAGAACTCCTGTCTTGCTCTCAGAAAAAAAGCATCTAAAATTGCAGCTAACTACGTAAGTTTGAAGGGCACATTGAAAATTCCCTATTTGATCCATAAACCTGTCCCTTGGTGGACAAAGATTTCTGCTGGCATTAGCAATTGTAATTTGAGCTTCCCTCCTGGCTTTGAAATTATTAACCCCAGCTCGAGTCTAACAGATTTCCCAAACCAAACTTTTCTGTGAAACAGTGGATCTGTGCACATATAAACTGGCATGGATCCCAAATCCAGCCTCAAAAGTCCTGGGATTAGACTGTAAGTGTCTCCAACACGGTGTTTAGACAGTATTTCAACTTAAGATAACCAGGATCATATGGAACAATAGAAGAAATATGAAAAAAACCCAATGAAGTAAAAAGTAAAATGAAATACTCCTTTTCTTAAGTATTCCTAAAACTTATATTTATTGTGTATAACTTTGGAAGAACCTTTCTGTTGTAATCATGTATTGGATGCAAAGCAAGTTTTACAAAATGACAGCTATTACATGACAAAATGTTGGCGGACTTGTCCAGTACACAAGTACCACCTTTTGCTGCCAAGAGGTTTTATTTTAGACTGTGGTACAACCAGCCATAGATAGTCAGCTGTACTGAAATGAAGCTGGTTTCAACAAATATTCAGAATATTGGAAGAAACAAAACACTGGGCAGGACTTCTTTGTTCCTCCACATGCTTGCCTTGGTATTTTTTCTGAAATTAACATCATGGCAAAATTCAAATGTAAGTCCTGTTATATGGGAAACCCACTACACCAACTGGAAAAGCAGAGGAAACTGCTAGCTTTTTTAGATCTAACGAGAAGACATGTATGAAAAATAGCATAAGAAGTCACCAAGTCAAACAAAACGTTAGAAAAAGATAACTTGTTTCCAGATACTGTTAAGTATTACTGCCAAACTGTCCACTGCTTTGCCAAGCAAACAGCCATTACCGAGTCCTCTTTGTTAGAATCTGAGAGCAGGAGATAAAAATAATATTACAACATCAGGGCCTAAAACCCACTCGTTTTAGGGGCTGGGGATCTCTTAATTTCTTTTTTCATGATTGTGCTCAAGGCAATGATACAGTAAAGAGTGCCACGAAGTCAAAACTACTGTCAGATCTTGTGGCTGAGAGGTTCTAAATTAAAAGAAAGGTAGTTCTACTCTCATGTTGCCACTGGCAAATTGTCAGTGTAGGTGTTGGGGGGTCCACCCCAGCCAGCAGCTCAGCCCCTGTCACCACTTGCTCCCTCCCCTCAGTGGGATGGGGGAGACAATCAGAAGAGCAGAAGTAAGAAAACAGGTTAGTACTTATATTTGAGACGCTGCAAATCCAAAAAACTGACATCTCTTAGCTTATACTCCCCAAACCCAACAATTTTTCACTTAATAAAAAAATTAACAAATCGCAGTTCACAGGTAGCAATCAGACTAAAGACTGACTTACTTCATGTCAGCATAGAGTTATGGTCTCAACAAAAATGAAAAATTCATAGATCAGATTTCAAAATGTAGGGACTAGTATATACATACATAAACTCCCAATGGAATTTCAAAATAAGATTAAAGAAGATTACGCTTACATAAGAAAGACCCTTCAAAAACAGATGGGATAAATAGGTCTCATGGTACTTAAAATCCTAATGTCCTAGGTTAGCCTGGATATATCTGCATTTCTTTTCAGTTTCTTTGTGAATTTCAATTCTTTGTCAACCTAGAAAATACTCTCAAAAATAGCAGTTTCATTTAGGCTATTTAAAATGTTATTTCTCTATTGTTTCTACCACATAGTGTGTGTGAACAACAGGATTCCCTCTTGATACACTTTCCAACTCCAAATTAGTTTACGAAGCAAAAGTGTCTAGCAGATTACCAAATTGGGCTGCTTTGCATGCCACTGTTTGCTTTTGCCTTTATTTCATCCAGAGGGAACACTTCTGCATCACAGTTCACATAAAACATTTCTGCAATCTGCTTTTATGCATCAAGGACAAAGCACAGCCCATACCACAGCTCCACTTCCAAGCACAGATACAAACTGGATATTTACAATGGCTCATTCTCATGTAATTGCACATTGTAACACTGTATGATATCTGCATATACAAGTAAGTTTTCTCATGTCTTCCACTTATTTCTGAGTTGGCCTGACACTTGCTAATTCTAGTATGAAGATAATCACACAAGATAAACACAGAGCCCAAAGTAATAACTCTGTCTTTCATCAGGGTTCAAATTAGACTCAACATTATGTCGCCAAGAGTTACTCCTAATAGTTGAGAAGCAACTTGCCTTCCAACTTGCTCCAAGGACAGTATTTTGGAGCTGAAGCAGAATATAGGGTTTGAATTGGCTGCATTTGCCTCTTTTTATGCAGAAAGCCAACACTATTCTGAGACTTCCCAGCACTGTCTGGGTTATATTCAGAACACACACACATACACACTCTCTCTGACTCTCTCAGCCCATCGCATACACAGGACAATAAACATTACTCTTTGTCAGTTAAACGAAGAGATTACTGCTAAGCACGTTCTAATACTTTCTTTAGTACAGAGGCATTTCAGGAAGCACTGAGCAATTCTCTTTCAGCACACCAAAAAAGCTAAATGCATTGCTTTCATTTCACTTGTTAACCAGCTTGCTTCAGCCCCTGAAAGCCGCAGTCTAAGCCCTTGGACTGCCTTAACCAAGAATAGACTCCAAAGAGAAGCTGACTTCAGTATTTAACCCAGCGTGTCACATACTTACATCTGGCATTTCTGTACAGTAGAAAAGGGTCCTGGAGCTGGAAATCGAGGTCTTTAGTAATAGGCTCTGTTCGATTTTCCATGCTCAATCTGTTCATGATTGTGAAACCATGCCTTGGAGAAGCCGATCTGAAAATTAACAAGCACAAAGTCCATCAAGTTGAGGAAAAAAGATATTACTAGAATTTCTTTGCTGTATAGTTCTCCAAATTTATTATTTTTTTACTGTTATTTCTAAAAGGCACTACAAAAAACGGATTTTGTTGCCAAGGAACTAGCAATTGACTCATGCAGTGTTTCGTGTAATCCTTTTAATTATGGCAAGCCCTACATTATGTATGAGAAATAAACAGACCATCAGCATCACCTTATCCAACACCACTATCTAGCCTATAGTTTCTCACTGCAGGAGAAAGAAGCAAATAAAACAAGTCAGACATGGGCCAGTGCGAGCACACTTTTCAATACTCAGGTTAACAATTGCAGACAGTAATAGTCATCTCAGACAGGATTTTCCATCCCATCAAAAGCACAAGAACAAAAGTGAGGATGCTGAGAAACTGGACGAGGTTGCCCAGAGCAGCTGTGGATGCCCCATCCCTGGAAGTGTTGGAGGACATGCTGGACAGGCCTTTGACCAACCTGGCCAGATCATCTTTAAAGGTCCCTTGCAACCTGAACCATTCCATGATTCTGTGACTCTAAGTCATTATGTCCATTCATGGCGTTTACACTTCAAGTCACTTAGATAAATGTGAGCTGTTAAACCCATCGGCATCCTGACAGGAGATGCTACTTTCAAACCAGTATTTTTCAAAAAGTATGACAACAAAGGAAAAGATGATGGCTAAGCATTTGGGAAAAGTGCCATCTCTGGCAATTGCTGGTGTGTGGATTTCTCTATGAAACCCAAAGCACAGGAAACTGCATTACAGGATTGGACTCAACAGAAAAATAAACAAAAGTGGAATCGTTGACAAGAATCTGTATTTGCAGTAGTCAGTGCTTCACCTCAAATAAACAAACAGTTTATTTCCACTGGTGTTAAACCAGCTGAAAGTCTGACGTTTTGACTGTTCCTGAGAATTGACTGAGATGGGTAATAAATAAGTAATCTCAAGTAAAATGGTCACATCACTTTACATTGTGACTAAAGAGAAACAGCCAAGGCAACAACAGTGGTCTCCAACCTATGATCTGTCAGCAATATCTTTTCCACAGGACATTATAAGTCTGTTCAAGGCCAAGGAAAATTAAAGTTAGAACTGATGATGTGTGATGTTACCCACAGTTCACAACCTGATCCATTCTATTGCTTATAGGGCAGCCAGGCATCAACCTCTGCTCTAAATGGAAATTTCCTCAGGCAACAAAGAGAAGAGTGAAAGATCACAGATGCCAGGAGTACCAGGTTACATATTGTCAGCTCTTGAGCTTTAAAACCAACATACCAGGAAATACTGCTGCTGTTTTGCAGCACACAACTAGCCACATCCACCTACTGCTTGCACAAGAAAGGGCAGGTTCTTTCCTCTCAGGGTGCCAATTAGAACAGCATCTTATCCCCACTTACCTGAAAGCAGCTTAGAAAAATTACCATTGACCATTTCAACTGCTGGTACAAAAGGTCTCAAAAGATTGAAACCAGCATCCCCCCTTCACACAGAGCTCACAGACTCCTGGGCCTCTCTGTCACTTGACACATACATCTCTCACCTTCTCAAAACAATCTCTTGCTATCTCAGCTCTCCTATCAGTTCCTCTTCAACATAAAAGTTGAAGAAGAAAACTTCTGTTTTGGTGTTAAACCCCAGCAGCTACTGCAAGATCTGCTGACTGTATTATTTTCCAACTTTAACGGTCCCAGAAAAATGATGGGGCACTTGGAAACCCCAGTGTAAAATAGGCTTCACAACAGAAGAAGCATGTCCTAGAACAAATGGTGTAAAAAGTGATGCTCTGAAAAGCCACAACCAGAGCTGCTGCTAAAAGAAAGCATTAAAACCATCCAAAATGTTGCACAAAATATGCATGAACAATGAACACTCAGATACAAGTAGCATGAAAGTACCCTAAGCAGAGAAAACAATACTTCCTAAGTTGTACCATTCCCTTACTTTAAGGAATATCATTATTTATTTCACCCTTTTTTTTGTTCACTTTTTAAACTGCTACAGTTTACCCATACTGACATTTAAATCACATTTGGAAGTCTTGTCAGAATACATGGTGATGCCTCCTTCCCAGTGGTTTCTTCCCTGCATTTGCTTCTGCCAGTTTCAGTTTCTTTTCACCCTTGAACAAGGGGGAGCATTTTATTTCATTCAGCCACACTCCATCCCAGCTAGCTTTTCCATATCCACAGGTTTCACCTGATGACATTAAAGGGCAGTGTGCTCACCTTGTGTAAACAAACAGCGTTCCCTCCACATCAGTCTTCTCCTGAAGAAAAAGAAAGTTAAGGAAGTTGAAATCAGGGCAGTGTTTTGCTCACCACCAGCAAACCCCCCTTATCTCTGTTTACCAGTACCGTCAGTTTCACCTCTCTCATCCAAGCCATGAATAAATAAACCAAACTTCATCGGCTGGTGGCGACAGGCTGGAGTTAGCACAGGTGACCCTGCAGCTGACCCAGGTTTCATGATAAGATAGGAAAAGGCTAAAGGCAGGACACCATGAGACTAAACTGGATTAACTCTCCATTATGCCCATGGGCAGTGCACAGCCCAGACTTGGGGAGAGGATTTTCCAACTGGCACCTGCCCTCAGGGACAATGTTTGGGAAAGGTATGGGGGAAACAACACAAAAGGTAGATTGTAGAGATTCTTCAAACACAGGCCCTAAGAATTACATTACACAGGCCCTTTGCATTATAGCAAATCAAGAACCACCTGGAAGGAGCTTGAATGTTAAGATTACCAAAAGTTTCCCGAAGTTAATTAAGACTTTAAATCTTAAAACAGTCTTTTTAGCATTGTTAACTCCTACACTCTTTTGTACATGTTTGGGTTCCATTACAGGTGTTTGAATGGCAGAGAAGTGCCTGAGGCCCATGCCCTGGGGTTAAACCACAATCTCCCATGGCCCTGGGTTAAGCTCTGGCAGGTTTGGTGCTGTGACCACTGCCCTGGGGAGCCTGTTCCAGTGCCCAGCCACTCTCTGGATGAACAACCTTTTCCTTCATCCAACCTAAACCTCCCCTGACACAACTTCATTACCATTTTCCTGGTCCCATCACTGGTCACCACAGAGAAGAGATCAGTGCCTGTCTCTCTTCTTCCCCTCACAAAGAAGTTGTAACTGCAATGAGGTCTCCTCTCAGTCTCCTCTTCTCCAGGCTGAACAAGCCAAGTGACCTCAGCTGCTCCTCATAGGGCTTCCCCTCAATGTCCTTCACTACCTTCACTGCCTTCCTCTGGACCCAGCTAAAACCCCAGTAATCCCACAGCCCTGGGTTAAACCCCAGTCATCCATGGACCTTGTTTAAACCCCAGTCTCCCATGCCCCTGGGTTAAACCCCAGTCTTCCATGGACCTTGTTAAACCAGTGTTCCATGGACATTGTTTAAACCCCAGTCATCCATGGCCCTGGTTAAACCAGTGTTCTATGGACCTTGTTTACACCTCAGTCTTCCATGGACCGTGTTTAAACCCCAGTCTTCCACGAACCTCGTTTAAACCCCAGTCTTCCATGGACCTTGTTTACACCCCAGTCTTCCACGGACCTTGTTTACACCCCAGTCTTCCACAGACCTCATTTAAACCCCAGTCATCCATGGCCCTGGGTTAAAACCCAATCATCCATGGCCCTGGTTAAACCAGTGTTCTATGGACCTTGTTTACACCCCAGTCTTCCACGAACCTCGTTTAAACCCCAGTCTTCCATGGACCTTGTTTAAACCCCAGTCTCCCATGACCCTGGGTTAAACCCCAGCCTTCCATGGCCCTGGTTAAACCAGTGTTCTATGGACCTTGTTTACATCCCAGTCTTCCATGAACCTCGTTTAAACCCCAGTCTTCCATGGACCTTGTTTACACCCCAGTCTTCCATGGACCTTGTTTACACCCCCATCTTCCACGAACCTCGTTTAAACCCCAGTCTTCCATGGACCTTGTTTAAACCCCAGTCTTCCATGGACCTTGTTAAACCAGTGTTCTATGGACCTTGTTTACACCCCAGTCTTCCACAAACCTTGGTTAAACCCCAGTCTTCCATGAACCTTGTTTAAACCCCAGTCATCCATGGCCCTAGTTAAACCAGTGTTCCACGAACCTCGTTTAAATCCCAGTCTTCCATGGACCTTGTTTAAACCCCAGTCTCCCATGGCCCTGGGTTAAACCCCAGTCCTCCACGGCCCTAATTAACCCCAGTCTCTCACGGGCCTGGTTAACACTAGTCTTTCACAGCCCTGGTTAAACCAGTGTTCCATGCCCCTGGTTAAAGCCCAGCCTCCACCTCCCCACGGGACACAGCTCCCCCATCCCTGCAGCCACCCCAGGCCCGTTCCCCACGCCCCACAAGGCTGCCCTCGGCGGTGTCGGGCACACCCTCCCTCACACCCTCCCACCCTCACACCTCAGCCATGGCGGGGCGGGGCGGGGCGTGCCCGGCCGCGGTGCCCGGGCGGCGGGGCGTGCCGGGCGGGCTCACGTACCCACTGGCTGGCGCGGGGCCCGAAGGTGTACAGCGCCACCTGGCTGGCCACGTCCACGATGCCGCTGATGTAGGGGTCGTGCTGCCGCAGCGCCGCCAGGCTGATGTCCAGCCCCCGGCCCAGCGCCGCCGCCATCTTGCGGCCCGCGCGCAGGCGCCGCCAATCCACCGCCGAGCGCCGCCGCTCGCCGCCGGGGCGGCGGCCGCAGCCGGGCTGCGAGGCGAGGCGGCGCAATCGAGCGCCGAGCGCCGGCCGCTCGGGATTGCCGGCTGTGGGCGGGGTGTGTGTGTGTGTGTGTGTGTGTGTGAGGGGGGAGCACCGGGATTGAGGGATCACAGGGATCACAGGGTCATCCCGGCCGACCCCTGCTCAGCCAGGGCACCGGGCACGGCGCTGGGAAGGGCTCCAGGAGGAGAATTTTCCCCCTTTGTGCTGAGGGGGAGATTGTCCTGCTGTGGTTCACGGCCCGTGCGCCTCGTCCTGTCGCTGGGCTGGGCCCAAAGGGGCCTGGGGCCATCCTGGCTGGCACCCACTTTTGGGATGTGTGCGTTGTGAGGTGCCCTGTCAGCCTTCTCCTCTCCACACTAAGCAGGCCCGGCTCCCACAGACTCTGCTCGGTACGGGGATCAGCCCCGGGAGCCCGGCGGGGACAGAGACAGGGACAGAGACAGCAGCAGGAACAGCAGGAGCCAAGAACAGGAGCAGGGACAGACAGGAGCAGCAACAGGAGCAGCAGGAACAGCAGGAGCCAGGAGCAGTAACAGGAGCAGGAGCAGAAACAGGAGCGAAGAACAGGAGCAGGGACAGGGACAGAGACAGAGACAGGGACAGAAGCAGGAGCAGTAACAGGAGCAGGAGCAGAAACAGGAGCCAAGAACAGGAGCAGGGACAGAAGCAGGAGCAGCAACAGGAGCAGCAGGAACAGCAGGAGCCAAGAACAGGAGCAGGGACAGAAGCAGGAGCAGAAACAGGAGCAGCAGGAGCAGAAACAGGAGCAGCAGCAGCAGCAGCAGGAACAAGAACAGGACCAGAGCAGGACACACAGACCACAGCACGGCTCACACGTGCAGAAGGGCAGGGAGCCACAGCTCGGGTGGAGCTGGAGCAGGGCAGGCTCAGCCTGGCACATGCACAGGAGTGTATCTGTTATGTGTGTGTGTCTGTGTTATGGGGTCCAGGTCTGGGCTCCTCAGCACAAGAGAGACAAGGGGCTGCTGGAGAGGCTCCAGCAGAGGCCATGAAGATGATGAGAGGTCTGGAGCATCTCCTGTGAGAAGGAAGTGCAGGAGCTGGGCCTGTGTGCTCTGGAGAAGGCTGAGGGTGGATCTCATCAGTGCACATAAATATCTCAAAGGCCGGTGCCAAAACGATGGTGCCAAACCCTTTTCGGTCCTGCCCAGCGACAGGACAAAGTGTAATAGACATAAACTAAAACACAATCAGTTTCACCACAACAGGAGGAAGAATTTTCCACTGAGGGTGGCAGAGCTCTGGCACAGCCTGCCCTGGAAGGGCTGGAGTCTCCGTGTCTGGAGCCATTCCAAACCCACGTGGATGCGTTCCTGTGCCACCTGCTCCCGGTGACTCTGCCTTGGGAAGGGGGTTGGACTGGATAAACTCCAGAGGTCCTCTCCACCCTAACAATTGTGTGATTCTTTATGGACACTGGTGTGCCTGGGGAGAGAGGAATGCATGGGGCTGAGCAAAGCCAGCAGGTGTGTCTGTAACCACAGGAATCCATTAGGATGTGTGTGCTCCCCATGGGCTCCGCCAGCACAATGCACGCTCAGCACTCGGACAGGGAGAGGAGTTGGTTCAGATCGATGAGCACACACAGTCTGTGTTTGCTGGCACACACTCACAGGCTCCTGCATCAAACTGAAGGGAACAGGATTGCTAACTAAACCATACACAGCCCTCCTGTAGATGTATATATACATTCGTACGTGTGACAAACAGATGAAACCTAAACAAGCATACTACGATAAGATATACAAACAGCAAGCAACAGATGGACAAGACCAAAAATTCAGTTACCACATTTTACTGTCAGACACATATTTATTATTAATCTATTGATATCAACAGTTTACAGCAAATACATGAGCTTTATGAGGCATGCAGATAAACTCAGCACATGCTTACATTGAAAAGATTTGTTTAACCATCCAGCCTGAATCCCTGGTGAGAGCAAATTATTTTTACTTTGTCACCTCAGACTGAGATAGCAGTTTTGGAAGGAGTCACCACCTTCTCTGTACAGAAGTAGTAAGACAATGTATTTACTTCCAGGGAGTGGGATACCCCAGAAGAACTAAAGGCAAAGGTAATGGATGCTGTCTTAATTGTTTACAATATTCCTGACTCAACATTTTTAAAAGGGCAGTATCTGGACATAGGGGATGAGGACTCCCATTTTATTACCTGCCCCTCTTTTCACTGTAGGCCAGATGGAGCCTGGGGGATAGAAGGAGCAGTAGCATTTGTTCCAAGAGCAAATGGGCAAGCCCAGGTGAAAAAGCTTCCATAGCGTGAAGATAGGAATGAATTGAGACAGTAAACTGGGAATTCATAGTATTAAATGTAGGGACAGTGAGTCTTAAGTGGAATTAGGAATAGGCATGTTAAAAAGAACAGAAAGACTGGGTTTTGGGACTTAGAATATATAGGTTTTGTTTTATTACAGGTGACCACTAAAAATTGCATCACTAAGAATAAGGATCTTCAGCTTGCTCTGCAAGCATATAGTGAAAGAGGAAACATCTAAACCCTTTAGTTATAATCCATCTCACTCGTACTTCCTCCTTTCCTAAAGCCACCTTGTTTTGTTTGGGGCTGTGATGAAACACAGCTTTAGAGTTTAGAATTTTATAAGTGTTTTTTTGTTATATTCATGGTAGGAAAAGGCTCTAAGCAGTTCCACTGCAAAGCTCTGGCTAACTTAGAGATCATGTAACATCAAGGAAGATGTATAGGCTCAGGGTGGACAAAGAAAACTGCTGCCCTTGGTCTGGAAGGTACCAGAGTAGAAAGGCAAAAAAGTAATATGTAGGAAAGATAAGTCATGTTGCTCAAATAGCTAACAGATGCACAATAATTTCTTTTTGCTGATTAGATAGTTCTCAATTCACAGTTTCCAGGCACCCCTAATCACATTCCTGCTCATGTGCTGGGATTTCTCATTACCAGCATCTTCAGTTCTTTGGCAATTCTTCTGCTTACACAAAATCCCAGCTTGTCACTAAGGCTTAGATGTGTGAAACTCTTGAAGCCCCACTCCTGGAGTTTCCCTTTCCAGAGGCTCTTGGTCCTCCAACAATAATACAAAAAAAGGTGCCCTGCTTTTTTTCTTTTTTTCTCTTTTTTTTTTTCCCCTGGTGATGGTGTGCTTGTGTGCATACTACAAAAAGTCCCATAAGGAAGAGTGTGTTATAGAAACTGCATTTCAAAGGTTATTTATTTGAATTAAGAAAGTTACTCATAACTGTTATTGGGTAGGAGAAAGCAGTATTTAGAAGGTATGTTGCAGCCCTGTTCCATTCGAAATAAAAATGTTTAAAGCAGAAATTAGGTGCCTTTCAGTTGTGACAACTTGTGTCTGTAGTTGCCTCTTTTGTCGGGCCAAGCAGTAAGTATTAATTAAAGCCTTGCACGTTTGTTGTGTTAGAGAGACTGACTGCCTCAAAGTTATCTCCTGTGCCCTTCTCTTGACATAGGAAGGCTGTAGAGTGTCCCATTTCCTTGAGGTCCATGGTAGAGGATTCAGCTGTGAGGTTAAATACCTTGAGGCAGGCATGTAAAAAATGTTTCCTGTCTGTTTTCGGAGCCCTCTTTGCTGATGTGTTTTCAGTCCTACCTTCCTCCCAGCTCACCGTGCCCCTTCCTAACACAGCTGGACAGACAGTTCCTTCACTGTGTGTTTTGAGTCAGCAAACCTGTCAAGCTTCTGCTCAGGCCTCTTCATATTTTCTGTTGCACTGTGAGGCAGTTTCAGCTGGTTCCAGCTGTTTTCCTGTATAAGTGCTCCTTCCATTTAGCCTAGAGTAAATATACTTAATAAAGCCATTAGTTCTGCCCTGCTTTATGGGATCACTTGATAGTAGACTAAAAATTTTCCAGTGAAACAAGATGCTATTAAGAAGAGAAACACTTTGAATTTTCACTGCATCTAAAAACTTAGGGATTTTTAGCAAAAATGTCACAGCTTAAAAGATTGATCCTTAAAACTGTGGTTATTTGCTTACAGTCAGTAATCCAGTAGTCCATAATAGCTATCAAATCGACTTTGAATGATTTTGCTGTAATTTTGTTTATGAAACAAAGTAATTTTCTAGCTTTCAAAATGTCATAATTTCATGAAGTATATAATTAGAATGTCACTTTTTTGTCTTCTACCTACCTGGATACTATTATATTAAAAAAACCCAAACCCACACCTATGCTTTTGACATGGTATGAAAGGCATTTTGTGCAGGTAATATTCAGAATGATTTAAAGCAAAATCCATGCAGCATGACTGAAGGTCTCCTTTAATAACACACGTTGAGGTGGTTAGGCCAAACCCTTTCAAAAAGGTTGTTCAAGCAGTTATTAAACCTGCATGTTCAAGAAGCTCTGATGCTTGTAGAGATTAAGGCATGCTTCCTACAGCAAATCACTGTCCCTGTGGGTGTGATTTTATGGGCATGGATTTGGTGGCGCTGCTGGACATGTGCAACCCGTGTCCCAGGCACTCAGTGCTGCCGTTCTGGCACCTCGGCACTCCTCTGGCACAGGTGTGTCCGTGGCCTCAGTGTGAACCAGGCAGATGGGGGAAATGAACTGTGTGAGAAACAAGTGTTCATGCTCCCCCTGAGATCACAGCCTCCACTGGCTGCCTGCCTACCTGGTCACAGTCACTCCGTTCTCTGAGCAGCACTTCTTTTAAATAAACAGCAGGAATCACTCCAGCCAGGGGAATGTTGAGCACCTCATTTGCTTCACTTCCTCTTCTCCAACCTGTTTGGGGTTTTTATTGCATGGTAGTTGCCTTTTCCTTTTTATTTCCTCCCAAAGGCTGCCATAATTTTCTTCTCACTCTGACTGGTGGCACCACTTCTGTCTCTGCTAGAGAAGCAGCATTAATAAGCTTCTCTTACTTCATCCAGGGCTACTTAAATATCTTCAGATGATGCTTTCCAGCGTGCTGACTTCCTGGGAACAATGAGTTGCTCTTATGGAGCCAGAATGATCCCACAAGGCTTGATTACCCATGCTACACATATTTCTGGGGATGTGCTCTCAGCTCTGCAGCATGGTAGCTCTCACCATTTGGGAGCCAGTGTCCTGTGGTTTGTGCTGCATCCCTTCCCAGGCACAGTTGAAATGTATGGTGTTTTCAGCCCACATTTATTAGAGGCTCTAGTTAGCACTGGCATGCTTCACTCATGCTCAGAAGTTGAAATTCCTGGTTGTACTGTTGGGCCACTTCTTTAGTCCTAATGGTTAAAACAATGTTAGTGATTTATTACTTGCTCAATATTCCATAATACTCCTTAATGAATATAGGGTCCGACTATTATAGTTTCATCTGCTGCTGTTATTAAAATACTCTCTCTCTGCACTAAAACTAGATCTGGTTACTTTCACTCCAATTCAAAGTAACTCCCTCCCGTGCCCCCAAATAAACCCCAGCACATTAAGTTATTAGCAGGCACATGGGTGTCTGTAATGTTGCTCCTTGGTGAAGTTTATAAGATTGTTTTGAGATTTTCTGCAAATGGTAGTCCACACAGAAACAGGATAGTGTTCTCTGGCATTGTTGGGTTTGAAATCCTGATATTATACTTACTGTGTATGAAATAATTAACTATAATTTACTATGATTTTCAGTTGAATGTTGCATTTTTCCTGCATGGAAGAGCTGGGGGTTTTACCAAAAGACTTTGTCTTTCTCTGACTCACATTTTTGCTGAGTAATTCTGATAGTAACTCTGTACTTTTGCTGTACATTTATTTGCAAGCTATTGAGCTTTACCTCTTTTATAGGTCCAACTTTTGCCAGTGGTTTAGCTTGAGGAGAGCTAAAGGAAAGATCTCTACTATCATCAGCAGAGCTACAGTTTTCTCTTTCTAACTTGCTATGTAGATATTATTCTTGTGAAGATTTCTTTTTGATTTAACTTTAGTCATTTTTCCAAGGGCATAGTCTGAGCTGAAAAAATAAATTTAACATCAGGAAAATACTTATTTCAAGAGGAGGAAGGGAGAGGCTGTACCAATAGAGTTACATTGAATTATAGTATTATTCAGGGGGGAAAAAAAAATCTTGTGTACATTTAATCAGATTTTTTAATGTTTTAAGTGACTATATGATTTCAGTGTCTTATCTTTCAGTAGAGCAGAAATGAGAAAATGGTAAACATAAAAAAAAAATTTTTGCGTGTGGACTATTTTTCCCAGTTAATCTAGGTGTCACAATAAAAGGTGTTGCCTTTATCCACAAAATTTACCCAACTTCTATAGCTATCCATTTATGAGTATGATCCTGTCAGATCTCTTAATAAAATTCTAGATTTCATTCTCTAGTCTAACACTGATAATGTTCAAAACATACATTGTTGATTTTCCTGCTGTAACAAAGGGAAAAATACTGTCAAAACTTACTGGTTTCCTCCAGGCTTTTTGTTTGTTTAATGCAGCAGAATTCAGTGACTTCAATAACATTTCTCAGAAGGTTTAACTTTTCAAATTCCTTTACACCCACCCCCATACTACTTTAACTACAGTTTAAGCAATTATCACTGGATTTTACTGTGAGAAGACAACCATTTTGGGCCAGTATTCAATTTTTTTTTTTTCCCAGTAATTGTGTTATCACAATTATATGTGCTTAAGTTCAATAAAATATTATTTATAGATATTACCTTATTGCTATCCTGATAAACTGACATAAACTGTGTTGATCCATCAGTTTCATTCTTTTCATGGTTGATTGACTAGACAAACCACCAAAATGCTGAAGAGGATAAAGCATTCCTATTTCCCATAGGCTAATAAGACATAACAGCAATTATATCTTACCTAGGATAATTCCTTTCCAACCACATCTCTCTGGTAATCACCATTTAATTTGGCAGAATCAAACACCTGTAGCTCTCAGAGAGCAATTTTCCAACTAGTTACAGGGAAGATGGCCCCATTTAATTAATCCCTATTGTCAAAAGTTCCATTAGATAATTACATTAAGTCAGGACCTTGTTTTTACACCTCATTTGGCATAACAGCTCTCGCCACATGAAGGAAATGGAATCAGTACAGAGATGTGACCCTGTTGCTGCTGCAAAGAAGCTGACAGTGCTGGAGTGTTTGAGCAGAGCCCAGTCAGGAGGGTGGGATGGGGTGCCCAGGGAGCTGTGTTGGGGGTGCCAAAGTATCTTCTTATAAAAATGAGTTCTGTACATGCAAATCAGCTTTTGGTTGAGTTAAATAGAGTAAGGAAAAGGTCTGAATAGCTGTTATACCTGTAGCTGTAGTGTTATTTTATGAAGAGAATCTGCATTATTGTCTTCTCAGCTAACAGAAGTATCTTCTTGGGAGTTGTTGTCATGTTTGTTTGGTGTTTTGTTTGTTTTAAATTGAGAATGTTGGTGTTTGTTAAAGACTAATACAGCATTTCATAGCTTTAGGCATAAGTGAATGAAGTTGGAGTGTTGTAACAACACAGAATTCTAGAGAGCAGAGAAACGATGATATAAGGAACTATCCTTAAAACAAGCAAGTAAAGGGGGGCTTCTGCCTTAAATATTCCCCCAATATTATATTTTTTTTTTTTATTTATTCCCCGTTATATTTTTTTATGAATGTTGCTCGGGGGAAATCCTTGTGATGCTAATGGCTGTTGCAGATTTCCTCCTGAGGGCTGGCAAAGCTTCTGAAGGTTCTCACCAATGTATCTTCAGTAGTTAAGGTTAGGCTTAAAAGCTATTTTAAGTGTCTTTTAACGTGAGATCATCTGATTTATAATACCAGGGTCTCTACATTTTTATATAACACTTTGGGTGATTATTCTTATTGGTTGCTGGCTTTATTTGGCTACCAAATATCACTGGGAGATTTGTTTTAAAGTTCCTTTCAAACTGAAATGTGACTTTTTTCTTTCATTATGCAGCATGTTGCAATAAGGATCCACAATGATCTCTATGCTTTAAATGCAATTACTTGCATCTTCCTGGAGCTTAAAACTGTTTTGTCTTGATTTTATTTTTTTCATTTTGGTCTTTATTTTTGTTGCTTTAAGGTTTGTGTGTATGGGAATAAAGCCTTGGGTAGAAAAAGGAGCTCAGATTTGTGTAACTGTATCAGAAGATAAAACTTGACAACATTTGAAGTGTTGCCCTTGGAAACAATGAATGCAGTCTATCCGTGGTTTTCAGGAGGGATGGATTTGGGCAAAGGCACCTTCCAGCAGGCAACCAATAGAAGATATAAGCATTCTGATTGAGATTTTGAAGTGGAAACTAAAGGTATTAGCACCATAAACCTCCAGTGAGTATGTGAGTCTGGATTTATTACACTTATGTGAATTTGTTTCCCTTGGTGAATTCTGAGAGCTGTGAAGGCATTTGGCTGTCCCTCTTGCAATCTGATTTTGTCATTTTCTGGTGAGCTGTGCTGTGTCTTCTGTCAGATTAAATTTACAGGCATATTACCTTGCCTGACTGAAACGTGAACTACATGGATTTTTCAAAGATCTTCCATAAGCAGTAACAGGACAAGGTTTCTTCCCTCCCTCTTATTCTTCCTGCTTGTTTGCATAAATCTGTTAATTTTATTATCATCCTAAATTAATCTTATAATCTTCAGCTGAACTTGCCTTGTGAAGTTTCTGAATCATTGAAGCACTAGTAAACCTAACAAGACTCTGTAAAACTAAGCCAGGTTTGGGACATTTTTGTTAGGTGCTTCTGTTATATACTTTTAACTTTGTACTCAACTTAAGGAAAGATCTTTCTGTAACAGTTTTACATGGCTTCTGAGGGAGTTCTGTTGTTAAAATATCAGATAATACAGTATTTTGTGGTGCTCTCAGAATCACAGAACAGTTCAAGTTCTGGAGGTCATGTTGTCCCACATGATTATAATGGAGAGGCAAAGACTGGAAGAGGATTAGTGAGAGTTTTGTGTTATTGTTGGTACAATACATGAGCATACAGACTGGGGAAGCAGGACACATGAATGACAGCTGATGTGCCAAGAGGACAGAAGAACCAGAAGGAATGGAATGAATGACAGGAGGCACAGCTGAGGTGGAACAAGGCTTGCTGTGGTGGAGTGGAAGGCAGGATTAGCCTGGGGGCAAAACTGAAGGAGATTTGCCTCCAGAACAAGACACCTACTAGGAATAAAATGAAGTGGAAAGGCCAGAGTTGTGCAGATGTCAGGAAAATTAAGGTAGATTTTATACCTTGAGGTTTTGGTGGAAGGAAATGCTGAGCACAAGGATGTCAGTGTGCTGTCATTACTGGAAGCTGCCCTTCTGCCACGACCATTTTTAGGTCACTTTAATTGCTGGTTGTGACATGACCTAGTTGGAAGTGGTTGCTGTTCTGGAGCAGAATGTATGGAGAGTCTCTCCTCATGCAGTTCTGAGCAATTACAAACCAGATACAGCATCACATACATTTACTGTCCCTTTGTCTCCAAGTCCTTTCTGAGGGATACAGAACAGCCATTCATTTTCTGTCCAGGAAGAAAGGGGCAGAGACTTAACAGTTGCAGGAGAAGTTGATTGACCATCAAAAGAAATGTAATGATGGAGGAAGGATTTATGAAATGATAAAGCCTGCTAGAAAGCATCTCTGTTTTCCCTACTACTTGGCAACAGTTTCCACAAGGTGTGGAAGACATCTGTACAGTTCCAGGAGAGGTGATACAGTCTAACATTGTCATATGTCCAGGTGGCATTAACTCCAACTGATAAATAGAAGTTACATTTTATCCTAAAAATCACACTTATACCCAAAGTATGCCAATAAAGACTGCTGTTCGAAATGTGCTTTAGGATATGGAGGGAGGAAAAGGCGTGGGGTGCTATTTTTAACAATCTATCTTGGATATTGCTGTTTGCAAAAATTATGTAAACCAGGCTGTTTTGTCTGAGCTTTAGGTAGTATATGTGTGTGTGTTTGTATACAGGAAAGCCACTGGCCCAAAAGGAGAGAGCGGCTCATTTTACTTATCACTAAAAATTTCAAGCAATGAAATGCTGTAGAGCTTTTCTGAAGTTTGATTTTCTCTGGCACTTGGTTATCTGCATTATCTCCATCAGTGATGACTCCATTTTCATTCAGTGTCAGTGAATAGGATGGTTGCTGTATGGGTTTTTCCTTTCACATGGCAAATCCATCTTGCTGTACTAGGAGAGAATGAAAACCACATGAGTTTTGTAGTTTTATTGATCCTGAGGTGTCCTACAGTACTGAGGAATATGACCTCTGTTCTGTGAATGAGAATACTGTACTTAAACTGCTACAGTAGCAGAAAAAAAATTATCTCGAATTTGCCTTTTCTATTTAAAAAAAAAAAGCCTCTAAACAGATCTTTGATTTAAACTAAAGTGATAGCAATAGGAATGGAGACTCTGCAGCACTTTTTGGCAACCTGCTCCAGTGTTTTATCACCCTCATAATGAAAATTATTTTCCTTGTGTCTAATTGGAATTTCCCCCTTAATGACTTGTCTGCTGCCTCTCGCCCTTTCACTATGTACCTCTGATAAAAGGCAGGCACCAACTGCTCTTTGCTGTCCCCTTGAATACCTGAAGACAGAAACAAGGTCTGCCTTAGTCATCTCTTCTTCAAGCCTAACAAGCCCAATTTTTTTCAGCCTGTCCTCATATGTTCTGTGCCTCAGCCCCCTAATTCTCTTAGAAGGCTCTGGACTTCTTCCAGTATTGCAGCATCTTGTACTGAGTAGCCCCAAACTAGATGGGGTGTATTCCATTTGTGGTCTCACAGAATGCCTTCCCTGTGACCTGCTGACAACATTCTTGCTAATTAGGTCTGGGATGTGGTTGGCCTTTCTCCCAGGAAGGACGTGCTACTTGCTCATGTTCAGGAGAACACCTTGTTCTTTTCTGCAAAGCTGCTTCCCAGCCTCTACTACTGCAGGGGATTATTCCATCCCAGGTGCAGGATTTTGCATTTGTCATTTTGTGCTAGTCCAGGGAAAATTTCATCCTTCTTGTGGATTTAGTCTACATCTCTGCAATTTGGCTACAAAATAGTATGGGAGACTGTCAAAGGCCTTGCTAAAGTCAAGGTAAGTGACACCTGTTAGTCTGCTTGTCCATAGAGCCAGTCATCTCACCACAGAAGGTGATCAGTTTGGTGTGGCATTGTTTGCCTTTGGGCATTCCAATCTGGCTGTGTGTTTTTATCCTGTATGTGCTTGGATGTGGTGCCTGAAATTACTTACTCCGTGATCTTTCCAGGAGCTCAAGTTAGGCTGACTGCCCTGCAGTTCCCTGGGTCCTCCTTCTTGGAGATGGTTGTGATGTTAGTCTTACCAGTCATCAAAAAACACCACTGATAGTCATGACCTTTGAAAAATGGGAGAATGACCTTGCAGTGACATTGGCTACGTCTCCCCCCACCTTCATTTACAGTTCATGTCATTCCAGGAATCTCTGTGTGTCCAATTGGCTTAAGTGATCCAATCCCACAGACCGAAGCTGGGCTAAAAGGCCTATAGACAAACCATACTAGGAACTAGAAAATAAAACCAAAATACCCACACCAAAAAACCCCAACAAACCCAAACCACCAACAAGCAAAGCAAGAGGTAACATAAACCAGTCATTAAATACCTGAGCCTTATCCATGTCCTTTGTCACTGCTTTCCCTGCCAGACTGAGCTATGGGTCCACATTCTTCTCAGCTTTCCCTTTGCTGCCAATGTACTTAATGAAGCCCTTCTTTTCTTTCATCTCTTGCTTTTTTCAACTACCTCTGAGCTTTGGCTTTCCATCTCCATGTTCTTGGGCCATGTCTGTGTATTCCTCCTGGGTACCCTGCTGCTGCTTCCATCCTCTGCATGCTTCCTTTTTCCCATTTAAGCTGAGATGGGACTTCCCTGTTCATCCATGCTTTCTACCATGCTTGCTTCTCTCCTGCTTATCAGAATGACCTGTTTGTGTGCACTCTACTGGGCCACTTTGCCCTGCAGGGCAGTCTTCTGTGGGATCCCCTACAACACATTCCTAAAAAATCTGAAATATAGTCTGAATCCCAAAGTTGTAATCCCAGTATTTCTCTTGCTCACCTCTTCCAGGAGATTGAACTTCAGAATATCATGTTTGCTGCATCCCAGGCTGCCCTCAACCTTTACATTGCCCAGCTCTTCCCCCTTTTCTGTGACTACCAGGTCAAGTGCCTCTCCCAGTGATCTTGTTGATAATCTGCATCAAGAAATTGTCAACAACATCTTAACATGATTATTCATGAGAAGGATTTGGTTTCATGAAATGCCTGGTTCAAAATTACAGACTTAAAAAGTTTGAATAAGTTTCCCAAAGTATTGTGTAATTATCCAAACAGAACCATTTAAAGCTCTTCCACTCCTTGTATTAATAGGAGCCACAATATTCCCATGCTGACTATGAGAGGAAAAATCAATATCAGCAAATGTACATTCATATTGATTTATCTTCCCTTTTGGTTTTCTAATTTAGTAAAGGCTACTAATGCAACATTACATAAAGATTCTCAGGGGAGTAAAAACGCTAATAAGAGCAGGTACTGCTGTTTGTTCTGGGGAAGTGAACTGACTTCACTGTTCATAGTCACCTGTTGAGTTGCCCAGTAGAGGAAGTCCTGTGTGGACTTTTGAGCCACGTATCAAAGAGTGTTATTCCAGGGAAATGGGCTAAAGCCAACCATCAAGATGACTTTGTGGAATGCAGGCCCAACATGCTGTTACAAATGCATGTTAGAGACGAGATCTAAGGAGCCAAATACTAAGAATTTTGTTTTTCTTATAGTATTCCAAGAAATGTTGGACATGTGTTTGACTGTCCTACTATACGTGTCCATTCAGAGCAGTTAGTAACCTTTGTCAAAATAGGTTAAAGAAGGGTTTTCAGGTCATGTGCAAGTTGTTATGCAAATGCTTAATTTTGAATATATTATGTCATGTGTTGTATGAGGAAAAAGGAACACCTTATGAAAAATGAAAATCATAATTTTGTATCATTTATTCTAAACAAAGTGAAGAGAAGCAAATGAGGAAAGGAAATATTTTTCATGCTTTGAAAACTGAAGATTATGACTGCTCAGAACACCAGAAAGTTGTCTTGTAGGAATATGAGTCAGCTATACACATACATGTTATATCCTTAGAAATGAAATTAGAATATGAGATAGTGGAAGCTATTGCATGTTTGAACAGTTATAAAGCTTCAGAAACAAAACATTTTTATTTATTTCACAGTGTATACTTAACATGCCTGTATCTATCTCTAAACACTATCTCAAAGTATAAACCTTTTAATAAAAAAACCCCAAACCATCCTTGTTATCTTACAAACATGGGAGGGCAACAGGTTATAAAATGGGAACAGGATTAGCTGTGCTCTTACTGTGCATCATCTATTGGCACAGATTCGTGATTGGAAGTATTCCACATGGTTGGGCGTTTTTTGCCTCCCCTTTTTGAGGATAGGACATTCATGAGGACACTGTGAAAAAGTAGGACATTTCCTTATCCTACCAAAGGACAAGGAAAACAGCAGATTACTGAAAAATAAGACTGAATAATTAGGTCATTGAAGGTCCAAGCTCATAGAGGTATTTAGTGTCCCAGAAGAACAGTTGATAATCTGCAGCTGAAACATCTCGTTTTGAGGATGATTGTAAAAGTTGAGTTCTGTCTTCCAAGGCCCAAATTCTTATTTTTTTCAACTTTTATTGAATTTGCCCATCAAGGCATTCTACTAGAGCAGTAAAAGTAAGAACAGGCTTTGTTCCATTCTAATAGATGGAAAATTGATTTTCACTAGTCACCGTAATTGGACCATCCACAAGCTCTTGTTTATGAAGGAGGATTGCATCTTGATTCAGAGTACCAAATGGTAGGGTGGCTGTCTCCAAAGGGCCATGACATCGTAGTTGGAAAACAAAGGTGTTCAGACTGTTCTTTCCCAGTTGTCCATCAGCAAAGACTGTGACTCCTGCTGGATTACAGTGATACTGCTTTGGTTCAGTATAGAGATGTGCCTCTTTCCTAGGGGAAAAGATTTTACTGGAAATATGATCTTTACTCAGTCCCTTGGTGCCAAAGGTAGAGAAGACAAATCAGTGTCACAGAAGTAAGGTATTCAGTGGTTCTGTCAGAAAGTGGTACTTGGACATGATGTAAATATTATAACTCCATGGGAACAGAATTATGAGGTTTCTCAGGCTTAATTCTTGTATCTTTCACTTAGTCTTTTGGAAATAATCTTCTTGTTCTATATCTCCTGAAATACACTTGTTATTACTTCACAGTTCGTTCAAACAGCTGAAACTTTTCTATTCAGAGAACTTATTTTACCATTTGAAAAACAAGAATAACTTATAACAAATGTAGGTGGTTGCATTCTTATGGCAGCCCTGGAGAGAACATAGGCTACACCTGCAGAAGAGGTGGAAGCTGCTTTCTCTGAACAGGAGAGTGTAGAGGTCCAAGTGTGATGGTCTAATAGAGCTTCTAAGGTCAGTGCCTCTTGTGTTCTGGGGTGGTTTTGGCCCTATAGCTTGTTCTTTTTCCATGCTGAACATATGGAAGCCACAATTCTTTTATGGAACTTTCGCTTGACAAGATTCAAGTCATGTACGTGACAGAAGGCCTTGAAATCTGGGCAATGTTGCTTGTCAGATTGCAAGTCCTGGCTCTGAAGCATTTACTATCCATTTTCATTGGGAATTTCTACTATGTGAATTTTTGAATGTTGTAAGATGAAGCAATTCTTACCCCTCTCTTAAAAATGACTGCTTTGGGGGGGGGGG